>JBAMYA010000016.1:11425994-11450940 GCA_037176975.1 Arrhamphus sclerolepis
CATTCACACACTCACTCATACCTAGGGACAATTTAGGAACTCCAATTAACCTATCAAGCATGTCTTTGGACTGTGGGAGGAAGCCGGTGTACCCGGTGAGAACCCACGCAAGCACGGGGAGAACATGCAAACTCCACACAGAAAGGCCCCTGTGAAGGCTTGAACCAGAAACCTTCTTGCTGTGAGGCAACAGTGCTGACCACCAAGCCACCGTGCTGCCCACGTTGTGACTCACAAACAGAAAAGTTTAAGACGCTTTTAGAATCGCTTCATGTGACAATTTAAAGACATGATTTTCTTAATGATATGACCTGCTGATTCAGATTTTCTTTATGAGAGCTACTCACCTGCATACAGTAGTTTAATTACCCAATGATGGATAGCAGAGGCTGCAGGCTTCAATGTTTTTGTGACTTATTTTGGATATTTTTCGTTAAAGACTGTGAAAATTGCACATTTTGAGTGCTGAAGACATGCTTTCCAGTTACTTTGTCATTATGATGCATATATGGGGGGGGGGGGCACAAAAGTTGGCCAATTCCAATCACCAGCCGAACAATTGTTGCCACTGGTTTCTTTTGTGAGCTTCATATAAATGTATTCAACAACAGTCTGAGGCTTTCTCCTAATCTTCAGCTCCTTGGCTCTGCTTCTCTGTTTTTCTGTGATGACTTCTGTGCAACTCGCTGAGTTCAGTCAGTGTGTTTCATTGTGAGTTGAGATTGGGGGGAACTCCAGACCGAGTGGCACAAATGTCGGGACGGATTTGTAGGAAGGAGGTTCGGTGCGAAAGTAGTGGAAGATGTCTGACATTCAGCCCTTCCACCTTTTCCTTTGCTGGCCTCCATTCTGCTGTTCCAGTTGGAGACTTCCTGCGCTAAACTCGTCTGGGCATGTTGCATCAAACTATGGAGCAACGTAACAAGATGAGCCCTGCGCAGAGCTCCAGGCAACAAAATTTATCTCTGCTTTCACTTATAGTCAGGCAGAAGAAAAACTCCACGTGGAAACGTCTTCCTGATTTTATGTACAGTTATCTCCAGGCTATGCAAAGATGAAAGTTCAGCAAAGATTATTAAATCATATACACAAATACACATGCATCAGAAGGGACGTGAGAGCTGTTAATATTAACTTCTAAGGTCCATCAGCTGAGTTGGAATGAATAAACTACTGTGTGTTGTGTGGATTGCAGGTGGTGCTGTGTGATATATTCCACATGGCTGCATGGCACTGCACTGCACTCTGAACCAGAAACTGACGTTTGAGCAAAAAGATTTAAAGAATCTTGTTCATACACAAGAGAAACATGAGAGAGCTCTTCGGGAATTCTTTTACACTTTTAAACTGTCATTATTCTGACAGAAAGTTTTGGACATGCTTATTCTTCAGACGTAGAAGCAGTTGCTCATGCGTGATCAGTCATGAGAGTAACATCCTCCAAAATGATTCAAAGAAGTGGCTTCCATCCTACCCTTATGTGCATCAACTTTACTTAGAAAAAGAGAAATATCACTTCAGGCGAGTGTGAATTTCATCACCACTATTTCTGTTTGCAACTTTCAAAACTAAAAGTTGGAGTAATGGCTGGACAATTAATTGAAAATTAACCCTCAACTGACATAATCTTCCCGGTGTTGATTATTTTAGTAGTTTGAAATATTCAAACGGTGACCATAAATAGTTAGTTTGTTTCCCTTCACTCATTTCAAAATCACAAAGATGTGCTCTTTCAGTAAAAGAGAAATCCTAGTTGTCATGACTGAGCATATTTGCAGCAAAAACCTTTGTTAGTGCTCTATGAGAGTAAAAAAAAAAAATTACCCTAACCCTTCCCCATTTATTGTAATTGAAGTAAAATACTCGATTAATCATGATATTGAAATGAGGTCTTATAGCCCAGTCCTGGTTGAACTTTGAATAATTGAAGTCTATCCTTAAGATTCTCACAAACTGTTTTTATTCTTAATCACTTTTTTTTTTTTTTGAAAAAAAAATGCATGAATTTTTTTAACTGATTCATTGAAATTTTATTTTTAAATTGTTAAATTTTCTCACTGGACTTAGAATCATAACATTTATGTGAAATTGATAGTGACTACCAACTGCTACCGTAATTTTTTATTTATTTATTTAAATTTTTTATTTTATAATTTTTGCTTGATTAATTAGTCTTGTGTTTTAAAATTTAGAATTAAAAAATCTTTTGCTTTGTGGCAAAACGTCAAGACGCTCCAAAATACCTCAGATTCAATCTGTTATTGTTATTACTGATGTACTTTTAGGATAAGAAAATCTATTAATTAAAGTGGTATATGGTTATAGTTGTGGTGAAATGTCGATATTTCCATTTTACTGCACATTGTTCTGTTAGGGTTGATCTAAATGCAACCACTGGGGGCAGCAGTGCTTCACAGTTTCACTGCATATTCAAATATTCCGTTTGTAGTATTTACAAGAGGAAACAAATTATTACTTCCATTTTCATATGTGAAAAATGTCTGAATAGAAAAACTTTTCATTATTTTAGATTGAGGGTTTTGCATCTGAAGATTTAAAAAAAGTGGGTAAAAGAAAGTTTTTACTCTGATGTGGTGACCCGTGAGTGCAGCCAATCCAGCGGGGCGGTTTACTGGTGACAGTGATTTTACTGGGCAGCTTTCAGGTGTGCATGTGAGCGAACAGCTTGTGAAGAAGAGAGCATATTTGTTGTATAGTAAAAGGTAACATGGAATGTTGTTGCTATGCAGTTGAAAGGGTAGTTACAAAACGTCTAGGGTGGTTACTAGGTCACTGTTGCTAAGTGAAGAATAGTCATCAGTGAAGACGTGTGTCACGATAGTCAACAAGCAATCAGTGGAAGTGTTGGTGCCTAAAATAGAAATTGGTGTCAGGAATGTGACCATTGTTCCATAGTTGAATAATTTACTGTTAGAAAAACATATCATCTGAAGTTGGTCATGTTCCTCAGACAAATCTGCTAATAGCATGAAGTTATTTAGATTGAAAATATATTTTGGACACATAAGGGAATTATTATGCATAACATAAGCGGGGGAAAAAAGATGATAGTTTTCTCCTTTTTTTCCAACTATAATTTATAGGAGTATGGTAGTATGCAGTATGTATGTAGTAATGCAAGGCATAAGGACATATGAACAAATATGTTAGAGCCATATTTATTTTGGTGTAATACCTGAAAGTCACGGTGGGTGGCATCACATATAGTTAAATGGAGTCCCAGGTAACCTCTCAGCAGGTGTGCTGATTACGGCGGAAACACACAGTTTTTGACCGTTGTCATCTTCGTTTATTGTGATTTGCGTTGCCACAATTATGTGACTTTTTTTTGTTGTACTAAGTTAATTTTATTAGTGCGCAAATTAAAATTTGCATCTAGTTGGAGAGCGCAAGAGCAATAAATAGACTAGTTTGCAATCAAAGGAACTTGAGGTGCTCATTCTTTGGATCCAGGAGGACGATGTGTCAACTAGCCGTCAGCAGCCCCTCAGTGGCTTAGGTTCGCTTTTTCTTGAAGAACAAGTCACTATAAATAAGTGAAAACTTTCATGTCCATTATTATATGTTGTAATTAATTAATTAATTTGGTTAGGATGTGACCAGTAACAGTACTTTGTATGCTGTAGTTTTAGGATATTTCGTGTGTAAAAACATAATCACATGAGCTGAAAAGCTGCATCACTTGCACGTGATTTGCACGAGTATTAATGTGCACTGTATGCCGGTGACATGTCTTTCTTTTCTTAGAGAAAATACGTTCGACAAATCAGGTCTATCATAAATGGGATATTGGGAAATTCTGAAATAAATTATTATGTTTCTTCTTGAATACTAAATGTTCCAATTTATATGATCTAAAGGATATCAGAAGAAAATTGCTATTATTATGCTGTTCAGCCTCTTGTATGTCAAATTTTACTTATAGAAACATGTAATGGTTTGGTTTGTCAGCTTTTTAACTGAAGAAATTTAACTAAAACGCATACCAGTACATTACTGAGTTTGGTTTTGGTGTCTGTCCAAATCTGTGCTGTTGGGTAAATTGGTCAGAAACTGGGATTCTGAGTAAAATCACACGCTGGAAAGATGGCATTTAGAGAAATGTTAGTGTTTGGTCTTGACAGCACCTGCTAAACACACACACTTATCTCATCACCATGGTAACATCAGCAGATCCTCATTAACAGAGATGAGAAGCTCAGTGTGTGTTTTTGTTTGTGTATCCTTGTGAGGACATAATGGCTGCTTCTCAATTTGAAGCTGAGCTTAAAACTGTAAACATAACACAAATGTTCACTTCAATGACGTTATTGGTTCATTACTTCTCTTTTTTTGAAACTAAAGAAGCAATTGGATTTTTTTTTTTACCATTGTAAACCTAATAGTGGTAGACAGTAAAAGTAAATGTTTAGCTCATAACAAAGTCATCTCAGGCCACTTTACTGAGAAAGTAAATAAGTGCAGTGCCATCTTATTACAGCCTGAATGTTCAAAATTAAAAAGAAATACAGTATATTCCCCTTTCACTTGATTAGTGGACCTTGACCTTATTCTATTTTTATTTTACCCATCTCAAAATATAAAAGTGCATCGGAAAGCAAATTAAACTTTATTTAAATTTTCTTTTTTTTTCTTTTTCTTTTTTTTTTTTTTTACAATTATACCTTTAATTTAATAAAGTGCTGTATTTGTGCATTTGAAAATGAAAATGGGTGCATCAAGTAATAAAAGCTGACATGAGATATCCAAATGTCTGTTGAATCACTGATTGCTGCATTGGGGCTGGCTTCCAGCAGGATGAAACGAGATTAAAACATTCTGGTAACAACATCAGCTCTGTGTATTTGGCGCTCAGGTGATTTATCAAAGTTCTGAAACTTCCTTAACTACAGAAAATGACAGATCATCCAAATCAAAAATTGTCATAAAGGTTTGACTTTATATTTTTCATAGCTGATACGATTGAAGATGGAAGAAGCTACAGATTGTGTGCTCTTCTAGCGTTTTTTTTCTTCTTCCCCCCCAATTCTTAAAGCTCTGCTACTCTGTTTTAGTCTTTAACCTCATAACATGGGGCGCACTGAGCAGGTGACGCTTTTTGATGTCTTGAAGCCTGTAGGACAGACTGTACAAGTTGTTGTCTTTGGGTATTCTGCATTGGTGAAAAACGTCAAGGATGTTTGGAGTGTGACTGGTTGATACATTTACTGACCTTAAAAACAAAATATGTAAATTTGTCAGTGCATCCTTGGCTAGTCATTGTTCAGAGCCAATAAAGATGAAAATGGTCTGATTCCTTTCACTAGCCCATCAAATTGTAAATTTGTAATTACAAGTGCACATCATGACTCAGTTTGCTAAAGAATAAAATGACCCTAAGAAGACTTGTTTTGGCTGACCAACATCAAATCCAAAAATATTATTTTTACTGTTTGTTCTAGATTTAGCAAAGTTAGTTAGTTAACAAAATGTAAGAGTAGACAAAGAAACCCACTTCTTTAGGGTCCATATTAGTGTCATGTTAAGGGTCCTCTGTCATGTTGCTTCTTGTTGCCGTGACACCACGGGTTGCACATGCTCAGTGAGGCATAACGGGTAGGAGCACACGCGCACATATAGGAACATAGCAACAGTAACCAGGAAGGATTCCAGCGTTGTGACATCGCCACCAGCTGTGTAATCACCTGATCTCACTGCTTTCATTAACTCACCCTGATGCATGCTGGGTAATTATTACCTCCCAGCGAGAGGCAGGACATCCTTGTGTGTGTATGTGTGGAAGTAATTGATAGTTTTATAGCCGCAGGTGCTGTTAGCCTCATGTGATGCTTCTCTGTGATTGGCTGCTGGAGACTGACATTATAATCTCCCCTCCCTCTCTCCATCTCCCTCTTTCCTTCCTCTCTCACCCAGCAGACAGACAGTCAGGATGCGTGAATACAAACTGGTTGTTTTAGGATCAGGAGGTGTTGGAAAGTCAGCTCTGGTAAGTCCCAAAATCAACTAGAGTGTCATCACTCGGTTGTTTGTATCTAACCACAAGGCTGCTCTGATGTCACTAAACACATCTACTAAACAAATGCAGTCACTTGTTGAGCCTAAACCCGCAGCTTACCAAGTTTTGAACATCTGAATCAATTTCTTGATTATTTAATTGTTGATGTAAATTTTCATTTCAGGAGAGGTGATTCACAGATACAGTCATCCAGCCATCCTTTGGCTTTTCTGTTTTTGAATCAATTTTTGAAGAACAGGAAAACCGACATTTTTTTCTCCCAATTCCATTATAAAACCAGTTGAAAAAAAGAAATTTGTGACTACAATTTTACTTGATGTGTTGACATAAACAACACTGTTTTTTTTTAACCAGGCTGTAAAAACATTTATGCTTCAAAGTTGGATACTTCCATCAGGAGAATGACTCACTTTTGAGCCCTTAGTGGTCAGTTGAGGAACTGCAGTTATCTTCACTGCAGTTATTTAATTGCAGCTATTTAAAATGTACTTCTTCTTTCTTCTTTAAAAAGAAAAAAACTGACGTTGAAAAGGTTCTCAAAAGGAGCTTGTGTTACATTTATAGCTCTTATTTCACTGAAGCGTGAACGTGAGTGCAGACTGACAAACGCACTACTGTCTTAGCTGTGTACAGTCTCACAACAAAGAAGTGCTTCACTCCATATGATATAATGGAGACGTGTCAGTGTGTCGCTTCAATTCCATTCTGATTACTTCCAAGAGAAGAACAGAGCAGCATTTAGAAAACTGTCCGACTTACTCTCTCTTTGTCCAGACTGTCCAGTTTGTTCAGGGAATCTTCGTGGAGAAATACGACCCAACGATAGAAGACTCCTACAGGAAGGTAGGACACATCTTGTCTGTCAGAGCTCATCTCATCATTGAACTGTCATTTTCACAACAATATTCGTTTCATTTTGGTCACCAGTCAAAAAAGAAGGGTGGATTGGTCAATTTTGCATTCAGAATTACTCAGTTTGAAGACAACTTATTTTCATTAATCAGCTGTGTAGCAACAAGAAAAACACTTTTCAGTGAGAACAGGTTTTCTTAAAAAGCATACATTTGCTAAAAAGCATAAAGATTGCTCTCTGCAGCAATTAAAAAGAGTCATGTGGTTTGATGATTCCAGTTTTACCCTGTTCCAGACTGACTGCCACATAAAAGTAAGAAGAGCCGCAGAAATGAAACCTTGGGGGGTGGGTGGGGTCATGATTTGGGATTGGTTGCCCATTGGTTTCTACAGAGGGCTTTTGAAGCACAGTTGTCCTCGAACTACATGGTCCCGTGTTGCAAAGAGGCACAACAAAGCTGTGAAAGCCACTGGCTAGATCTCTGTCAATTGCTCAAATGAATGATTGGTTGATTGGTTAGTTTTATTGCTTAATATAAATGTATCTGAAAAATCGCCCTGCTCCATACAGTTGTCATAAGATCTAACTATAGTGACCAAAACTGATTTTTGTACCAGGCTGTAAATGATTTAATTTTGCTGCAAAGTTGGCCATTTTAACTGGGGAGTCGATGGGGATTTGCTTTGTTTTGGAGCCAGCACCTAGTGGTCAGTGGAGGAACTGCAACAAAACATATTTCCTCGTTTGGCTTCAACCCATAAGTGGCATGGTCACTGCTTGGTTGGCTCAAGGTTCAACAAAATATGTCAATATATTTATTTATTTGTTTTGATATAATTTTTAACCCTTTCATTCTTCTTACATTGCTTTAATTTGATGAGTTAATCTTTAAAAAGGCAGGTAAAACTGATTAAAATAATTATTTTCTAATTTTTATATATCATTTTATATGGCAATCATTTGCTTTTCAAATAAATGTGAAATACAACACTGGTGATAGTTATATCAGAATATTTTTATGCTTTATTCTTGTTTTCAAACAGTTGTATAAAACTATGTCATAAATAGTAGTTAAAATCATTCCAATGAAAATCTGAAATTTAAAAAGTCAAAATGTAATGTAATATCTCTGAATAATGAGATAGTAATGTCATAAATGGACAGTACAATGTAAAAATTAGTGAAAAGGAAAAAAATAATTTTTCTGTCTGTTTTCAGCAAGTAGAGGTCGATGGGCAGCAGTGCATGCTGGAGATCCTGGACACAGCAGGAACAGTAAGATCTTACTGTTAGGACACTACAGCCACTGCAGTACAGTACAGTGGTGTGTTTATGCGTTTCACTGACAACCTCCGTGTGTGTTTGTGCACATGCAGGAGCAGTTCACGGCGATGAGAGACCTGTACATGAAGAATGGTCAGGGCTTCGCGCTGGTTTACTCCATCACAGCTCAGTCCACCTTCAATGATCTTCAGGACCTCAGAGAGCAGATCCTGAGAGTGAAAGACACTGAGGATGTATGACACACACACACACACACACTCTCACTATATCTGATAATACAGCAGTCTGACAAAAATTACCTTGGCTCTTGCTTGGTATGTTCCTCATCTTGTGGTATTTACTTACCAATCAGATTTTCACCTCTTTAAGAATATTTCACTGGCCCTCCAAGCTCTTGGACATATATAAGAATAGTATTAATAAGCTTTTATGTTCATGGGTCTGTTGACATCAAGTTTGAAAAGTTTTGCAGATGTTTCTGATAAAAAAAGGTAAAATGTGTTTGAACTCCTCTACTTTGTCACTGAACGTGTGTTTGTGTGGAGGGGAGGGGGTGATACATCTTACTCTGTGCTTCTCTTCAGACTTGATAGAAATGTTTAGCTTTGCTGCCACCTTCTGGACTTATGTTGTATGTTACGCCACGCCTTTGTAAAGCTATTTTCACATACACACTGCAGCCATGAAATGTTGTGGATATTTTCCAAATGTTTGCATCAGATGTAAATATCCAGTTGCTGTTTATTTATTTATTTTTTCATTGGCTGAGTTTATCAGTTTGTTGGATCCTATGATGGATCCTTCTCATAAAGAGCAATATTTTTTACAACTCTTTGAAACAATGAAATGTTAAATCTACACAATTTAAAAGAATACACACATTAAAGAAAAAATTAAACCGAGTGCAGAATGATGAACTCCAAATTGTTGTGAAGAATTGAATTATAACCTTTCCTCTTTGGTTTTGTGTTAGCACCACCTGAATGTTCTGTCCATCTTGTTTGTAAAACATTGGAATTTTATTTTTTATGATTTCAAATGATGTTACAAAACATTCATAATAATAAATAATAAAATAATAAGAAATAATAAATTCATGTAGTAAACAGTACATAAATAGGAGTAAATAGATAAATAAGAAACTACAAATTATTTTAAGCAGTGCATTCAGTAACATCAAAGTCATACTATAAATTAATAAGTCAACATATTTTGCAGTGCACAGCAGATTTGATGTCAAAGGAGAAAGTTTTCTTCAATTCAGGAAATGTAGGATGTCTGTGCTTTTATTTATTAAATGTACATCTAAAGCAAGCGTAACACATTGTTACTACAATTATGCTAATGTAACAAGAGAGCATTTATGATGCTCACACAGTTTATTACAAATTTAAGTAAGCCAATAGTGTGAAATGACTGGGTATCTTTACAATCTGATTGTTAATATTTGGTGTTGTGTTGTAGGTTCCAATGATCCTAGTTGGGAACAAATGTGATCTGGAAGTGGAGCGTGTGGTGGCCAAAGAGTCAGGCATCGGCCTTGCCCGCCAGTGGAACTCTTGCGCCTTCTTGGAGACTTCGGCTAAAAGCAAGATTAATGTCAACGAGGTGACCGCATACTTGGTTTTACTATTGGCAACCCATCAAAAAAAAAATCAGCACAGAAACCTTGTTTCTTGTTTTCCATTAACCTCAGATTTCAATCCCTTTTGATAATGACGTCTCTGTGTTTGTGTAGATCTTCTATGACCTTGTCCGACAGATTAACAGGAAGAGTCCAGTTCCGGGCAAAACTCGCAAAAAGTCCACCTGTCAGCTTCTCTAATGACAGGTGAGATTGACATAACCAATGGCATAAGTGCGCACACACATATTCATGATACCTTTACATACACTCCGGTTGTTTTCTCTCCAGTTTTTTTCCTCACTTGACCGACAACCTACAAACCAACCAATCACAGGACATCTTCCAGCTAGCCATGCCCCTTTAACACAACATTTCATCATCAACATCAGCCACTTCTGACCTCTGTTACCATGACGACCACTTCTACTTTCCCTTCATGATACTTTCTAATGGAGTCTGTTGCCTTGGAAACATAAAAACCAAACATCAAAAGACTGCGATGGCGAAGATGATGATGGAAGACACTGCTGTTGCAGGAATGTGGGGGTCTCTCCGAACAACTGCCCAGATTCAAACTGCAGTTCCCATCATGCTCTCAGTCGGGCCACTCCATGCTGGAGAGTGGCCTTTTGCTTTCTGATTTTAAATGTTTCTTTCATTTCTTTTCTTTTCCTTTAACTTGTTTTCCAGCAGTCCCAAGCCAGTAGCAAACAGTTTGACCATCAGCCATGTTGGAGCCCCTGCTGCCACGGGGACGACATGGCTAACATGGCTGACTGTGTGTTTTAGTGTGGCTGTAGTTGAACCTGTGGATCCTTACAGTGATTATTATTACAGTGGTTATTATTATAATTCTGTGTGAAAAGATATAAAAAATCAGTTAATGTTTTTTGATTTTAATTTTTGGGGTGGGGTGGGAGGGGCTGGGGGCGGGGAGTACAGCAGGTCCTGGTAACAGCTCACTGTGTTGCTGGCACTGAGCTGGTTTAAGTTGGCTCACAGCTAACTGATGCGGTGATATGCTAAAATAGAAACAATGTTAATTAACAGTTGAATTGCTTCAACAGCATTAGGATGAAATGTTCTGTATGTTCAAATACTGTCTTTGCATTCACATTTGGAAGAAAAACAAACGTGTATGTACACCTACTTGTTAGCTTCACGGTATAGATGCACCAATTGCAATTTTCTTGCCTAATTTTCTTAAAGCTCTCGCTTTCAGATTTTGTTTTTCTCAGAAGCATAATGGTAAATCAGTGAATGACAGTACTGGCTGCAGGCTGTGTGCTCTACTAGCTTTGTTTTTAGCATTTGTTAGCTTCATAAGATTGGACTGGAGCAGCAACATGACGCTCTTTGAAATGTTGGATTAAGTTTCTTGTCCCAAACATTTTTTTTCTCCTCCTCAATGGCTTGTTTTTACCTTACATGCTAAACAAATTGCTATATTCAAGTACGCAGTAAAGATGGCTTTGTGATGTAACTAGTTGTTATCACTGGATGTGGTGCATTAATGAAAACGTAAAACAAAAAATCAAGTCAAAAACAAATGCATCAAGAATGTGAAAACAACACTAATATTACACATTTTGTGAGGCGGCGTTTTAGGGAGTGGTTGCTTTGAGCGTTTACTTAGTTTTCCATTTTAGAAAGCTAACATTGGTAAAACATGAGTTTTAAAACATCGATATTGTTACTTAGAGGAAAGAAAAGAAGAAAGAGGAATGGCTGTTGTGGTTAGTGCAACAAACTGTTGTGACTTAGCAATCCCAACACACCTTGTGAATTGTGTTGTCACTGTATTAAAGGGATGCTAACAAGTAATAGTTGTGAGCATAGCAGCACAGTGAGCATGCTCTGGACCTGCTGCTCAGGGCAAACAAGTTGCCTTCTCGACAGCAGACTCACACTGGTCCAGTACCTTAACTCTGTGTGTGTGTTTGTGAGTGTGTTTTTGTGTGTAAGTGAGCTGTGGAATGACAGTGAACCAAACCAGTTCCTGTGATGGCTCAGTGAGGTTGTGTTGTATTAACAGAGCAAACCTCCCGCAATTGTTGTTTCTGCAGTAGTAACCACATTAGCACCTGTTTATTTTTTTTAACATAAAAAAAATATATTCACTCATCTGAGAGGGAAACAATTGACTATTTGGCTCTATTTTCAACATTCCCTTTAACTGATGGTTATATATTAAATCATCAAGGACAACTTGTTAAATTGTCAGCATGGAGCACTGCCTACACCTGCATGATTTTGGAAACAATATTCTCATCAGTTAAAGAAAGAAGTTGAAGTAAAATCTTTGTGTTTCTGTTCAACAATAGCATAGCCCTACCAGAGAGACCTTCCAGAGAGGGTTGAGTTTAAAGCATGAGCACCACCTTTGGATATGTAGGCTTGGCTTGTGAAGCAGCAGCCATGGAAAAAAAAAAAAAAAGTCTTTCAGTCGTTCATCTTCTGTTTGAAATGTGATGTGAGTGGTAGAAACAGTTTGTTGGACCAGTGACCTCTGTGAGTACTGCTGTGAACAGTGTTGTACTATCAGGAGTACTGTGGTACACTGTGGTACTGCTGTCAGTATTCTGGTTTTCCTCCAGTACAGTCAGTCATGTAGCATGTTGATGTTTCTGTCAGTACTCAGTCTGACTTTCCGGAGGTGCTGCAACAATTTTGCATGCTGAGCAGAAGCTTCCAGTCTGTTTGCAGCTACAGTGAAATGATGGAAATGTACAGTATAAGTAGAAGTGTTGATCAAACAGGGAATGCCCAGATGACTCAAAAGTTTAGGAAACCCTCCTGAGTCCAGAGAAATAGTTAATTTCACTTGCTTTACTTTTGTACATAAACCCGCTGCAGCCAGAGATTGGAGAGCAGAACACCCATTAGCTTCTACTGTAGACTGATGATGATGTTTTTATAGTCTACAGCTTCTGTAGTTGCTAAGAGCCATGAGTGGACTTGCCTCTGCCACAAGTAGGCAGCAAACTTGAAACAAACATAAAATTTCTGCTTTTATCAGTGCTTTCTTATTGTATTTTTCAGCTTTATAAGAAAGATTTCCCATTATTCATTTATAATCAGTTTACAAAACATTTATTTACACTGTAATGTAATTGTAAAGAGATGTAAGGATATTAAAAGTTATTTTATTGATATATCTACATACAAACTCATTCTTAGGTGGGCCTATAACAGTGTTCCTCAACTCCAGTTTTGGATATTTCCCTACTATATAAATGATTCAAATGCATGGATCAACATCAGCTTGTCATCAATGTCTGCACAAGTCTGTCAATGAGTCATTCATTTGAATCAGTTGTGTTGGAGCATGGCAACGTATTAAACATGCGGGCCAGTGGTCCTCGACGACCAGCATTGCAGAAAACTTATCCTAACATTTAATGTCAAGGTTTATTTTTGACCTTGTAAAGTATTTCTGAATGTACAGATTTGGTTTTATGACGTATAATAATAGTTGATGTCTTTGTAACACAATCAAGTCATATAGATACACATTTTGTTCTTGTAGCTTTGTAGCTATGTATATACTGATAAATGCTTAAAATGTCCTTATACCTCTTTGCATTTACTTTTAATTGCATTATTAACGATTCATCAATTTTTTTATTTTTTTTTTTATTTTTAAACAGCTTGTCAATGCTAGAAAGAAATGTTTCCAAGTCTTCATGGAGGATTGACATAATTGCAATGCTTGCTTGAGTCATTAAAGCTGTTGTTGCATTTAGACCTTTCTGGCCTCAACACAGGCTGCAGCAGCATTCATCATTTCAAGTGAATACTGTCATGTTTTACAGCTCAGGCCAAACTCACATTCTGGATGGTTTGCAGATCAAGACTCAGTTGACCAGGCACTTCTTGTAAAGCATACTTTTGAGGCCTTAACAGTTATGGTAAAGAGGGGTTGTAGTAACATGATGTATTTAAGTGACTGCATTTATAAATGGTTTGTAAGCATTTGATGAATGGTATAATGCTCTGTAATGCAGTTGTAAGCAGATATGATTGTGATGGTTTCAGAGGAAATGTTAAAATTGATTCAGATATTGTGCAATAATAAACATTTAAATTGCCAATTATCTGCTTGCGACTACATTCTAGTGTGTTATGGAACATTTGCTATCTGTTTAATAAATGCTTGTATATATAAATGACAAAAGACATCCTTGATCAGAAACTAGAGTAGTTTTTTTTTGTTTGTTTTTTTAATCAAATTGCTTGTTTAATATGTCAAAGTGTTGGATGTGATGATTGCAGCTGCAGCCCAGTGCAAATGAGGAAAATGTTTTTGTTTTTTTTCCCCATTCCTGAAATGAAACCGCTTGTTTTTCTCAGTATGGCATGATGACCAGTGAAATGTAAAAGAAGCCACTTCAGCCAGTGAGGTATCAGATTAAAACTCCCAGTGATGTGGCTGATGGGAGATTTACACCTGGTATTAAAGTGGTTTGAACTGGTTCTGCTCCATTACAGAAACCCACAGCAGCAGCGGGGGAGGCGGGGGATGGGAGGGGGAGGGGCTGAAGCCAAATGTAAAGTAAAACTAAAAAGCCTTAAATGAATAAAAGTGGTGCAATTTTGTAACATCAACCTGTGATGTGGAGTCATTATAGACTAGAAATGCAGACATACAAGGCAGAAATGTAATTCCAGTCCAAAAATGTTTTTGTTTATAGAAATATAAGACTATTAAATTGGTTGGTTATTTTGTAAAGTAAATACAAGTTTTCCTTTCATTTGCTTTAATAATTTATGGTAATATGCGGCTGAAAAAAAAATAAGACTTAAAGCTGACGTTTTATATGTGAACGCGCCTGCGCAAGACGCTAGCGCTGCCATGGCAACGCCGACTGAAGCCGCTGAGAAGTGGAGATGCTAGTTAGCATGTCATTCAAGTTGATTTGTTTTCGTTTTCCGTTTTATCTGTCGCATTAACTCACTCAGCAAGCTGCAAAATGAGTCTGGTGGACTTTCTCCACGGGTGAGAGCGCCATGACGGTCCGGTTCAAGGTAAGCGACGATAACTAGAGGTATTTGATACAAAATGTTGCTAACGGATGTAGCAACCGGTTTGAGTAGCTCCAAATGTTTTTAAATTGGTTCATACTTTATCGGTCATTTAAACTGTGGTGAACAAGCCTGGTGCCGGTTTGCAGCACAGTAGCCCCTAGGAGACAGGATTACCGTGGTTTTAAAATTAATTCATCCCCTAATCCAACTCACCAGCTTCAGATTGACAGCCAGTCTGGACACAACATCCAGACCCATCGAGAACTATGTTTAAAGTTCACTTAAATACACAGACTGAATTTAACTGAGCAAATGGGTAAGAGCTTTCTAGACTAGCCCATTACTGTACTGTTTAATAAGTTCTAGTTTCTACAAGTTAGTAGAATTAGTAGCGTGCGCAGAGCAGCTTCTCATTCCTAAATGACCGCGTCGAGACCCATCCCATGGTTGTATAAAAGATATTACTCTGTTTCAAAAGGATCAAATTCTACATCTGAATTCAGCGACATGGGGCTTTCAGGGAAGAAAAGAAATTGACTGATTGGCAGAGTGAATGCAGTAAAGGTTTGGTGAAATCTAGTTGGAAGGAAATAAAGAGTGTAACTCGTGAGCATATTTAATAACAGTAAGACCCTTTAGGCGGAGTGGCGGACTCGGGGTGGTGTGAACACACAAGCTATTGGCTATAGCTTTAAAACAACAATTTATTCGCTAGGCTACTTTGGGGAAATGTTTCAATTAATTAGGGACCTAAAATAATGTACTCTACAAATGGGATACTGTCATGTAGCCTGATGAGTCCAGAATTATTCAATTGTAAAGCGATGGGTGCATTAGGAAAATAAGAGTCGTGGAAAAGATGATGCTCCTCCTCTGCAAGCCTGTACTGACTACCTGGATATAATGAATGAGCAGATTTTTTCCAGCAATATCATTTTTACCCATCCAGACTTCAGCCCCATTGAGGGTTTTTGAGAGAACTTTAAACTGCTGTCTAACTTTTTCATCATCAATATAAAATCATGGAGAATTGTAAATATACACTCCAGTCAAAAATGTTAGAATGCCCTGATTCTTCCAGTTTTTTTTAATTAAGTTATTAAACGTTCAAGTCAAAATGGTATAAAAGTAACTAGTGAACCTCCAGAGGTTAACAAAAAGTATGGTTGTCCAAAACTGAAAAGTATGTACAATTAAGTGTTATCCCCCCTAAAAAAGGCTTTTTCAGGGAACAAAGCAACTTTCGATACATTTATGGGAACTAATACGACATAGTTTGTGAGAACTTTCTGAAGAATATTTAGTTTCCATTGTAGAAAGATTCCCACATGTGTGTTCAGCTGTTATATCTACTAAATGCAGCTTCTTTGAGTCAAAAGCTGGTTTATAATTTGATTCCATGATTTCTTTTTATTTTATTTTTTTATTTTTTACTTCAGTTGTTTATTTGTTCTATGCTTTCATTTCAGATTATAAGGAGACATTAAACAGCAACAAAAAATGTGGTAAAATTGGAGAGTTCAAAAACTTTTGGTTGGATAAGACTAGTCAGAGTAGACTTGACTAGTTCTTTCTATTGGACCACTGTGTTTGTATCAGTATACAGACACTGGAGAGGAGTTAGTTTATTGACCAAAGCATGTGAGAGTCTGCTACAGTAGATGGCAGTATTCCCCTTTTCAGCTCGTTAGTCTCGGGCTTTTTTGATTCACCTCCAACATTAGTTAGTAAACAGTTTAGCTCGTATTAAAAAAAGATAAGATAAAATCTTTATTGTGTTGACTACCTCTTTATCTTTTTTTAAAAATGATTTATTCACAAACATACATTTTTATGTTCAAAATCTAACTTTCCTTTCAAGTCATAACATAGCATCATAGATAATCAAAGCAGTATGCACTACAGTTAACGGCTCTGTAAATGAAGTAAATATAACCCCAGATGAATGGAGTTTGTTAAAGACCAGAGCTTACTGTATCATGTAGTTTAATTATAAAGACACTGAAAGACTAAAAACTACCTATGAGGTTAAAAAAAAAAAAAAAAAAAGCAAGTTCCCAATATAAATGGAAATTACCAGCACTTATTGTCTGGGTGATACAAGTTTTCTATTTAAAACGCAGCCAGGTGGTGAGATGTTTTCCTGGAGGTGGGCGATATGACCTCAAGTCCACCTCAGTTGCGATTAATGAACAATTATTTTCATTACATTTTTTAACCTTCATTGGTCACTGAAAAGGATTTTGCTGGTGATATTTTCAACTGTTACTAACTACTAACTAATTTAACTATTATGGTATTGAAAGATTACATATCTTTGTGATTTAAAAATGACTGAACATAACACAGATTAGCTATTTATGGTCACTTATTGAATATTTAAACATTTTAAAAATTAGAAATAATTTACTGGGGCAGTTATATGCTCTGTCAGTTTTGATAAAGTGCCCAGCCCTACCATACAGCAACCATAATCAAGCTGCAAAAGTGTGGTTCTTTGTTTTAGGGTCAGAGTGAGTACCAGAAGAGTTACAGGGTTTTCTGCTCCAGAAGTGTGTCTCCTCAGCACCGCAGCATGTTGGCCGGCCTTAACTCTGACGTGACAGGTGAAGTCATGAATCCAAACATGTGTGGGCTCAAATTAGCATTGATATGATTTTAATGTCTACAGCATTAACACATTAGCAGTCATAAACTGATGTTTATA
Organism: Arrhamphus sclerolepis; assembly: GCA_037176975.1. Lineage (NCBI taxonomy): Eukaryota > Metazoa > Chordata > Actinopteri > Beloniformes > Hemiramphidae > Arrhamphus > Arrhamphus sclerolepis. The sequence goes on from JBAMYA010000016.1 coordinate 11,443,531, forward strand.
TTCTTTTTCTTTTTCAAGCTTCTGGGAGCCGCTTACACCACAAAGAGACATCTGCTGGCCAAAAACCACCAAAGCCTCTTGGAGCACGATCAAACCCTCGATCTCCAGCTGAATGTGAATATTCAGCAGGACGTCGCACAGGACCTCTAGAAAGACCTGAACGTGAATTGCCAATGGGATCAGTCACTGATAGAAAATCTGGTAAATATATAATAAGTGTATAGTATTTTAAGGCATCAATTTCATTTTTGCCTCTTATTATCATTAATAAGTCTCAGAGCTTCAGACCTGTTTCTTTTTAGTCATGTCCAAGTTGGTATTAGAGCTGTTATCTGTTTTGTTAGTGAAGCCTCATCCTGCTCAACCCAGCCAACCGCAGCCCAGCAAACATGTAACTGGTCTGGCACTTGATGAGCGGCAGCCGTCAGCCAACACGGTGAACAACCTAACACATGCAGTTCATGATGTTATGACAGAACATGCTGGGACCAGCAGAATTTCACTTTTGTGTCGCAGGTTGACCATGTGCTGAAGAGGAGGGCGGGGCTGAGTTCAGGGGGTCAGAGGTCAGAGTACAACAGACATTTTGGCTGGAAGAGACCTGTAACTGTGGCATCACCCTTGCTGACTGCAGAACAGGTGAGATATTTGCTGCACAGCACTTTGACTTGATACATGCCACTGACATCAGAATGTCATCAGAAATACTACAAAAAAATACTTCTAAATACTACTGAATACTACCAATTAAAACCCCACACTGCTCATATCCCAGCCAGCATTTGTGCATGGGGCCTATGTGGGTAATAAGTGGGCTGAAAAATGTGCCCCATATGCTACTGTTTACTGGATCTATAATGGCCCGATGCAAATTACCCATTTGGATGTGCTTATGTGGGTCCCAGGTAAGGTGCCCATTTGGACTCATGCTTCTTCAGTGAAGATGTTCGAACAGATTTGATTAGAATTAATGTAAAGTGACTTTCAATCCCTTATGTTAAGTTATGATAACAAGCCAGCCAACCTAAACTAGCTAACTGCAATTGACGCAAGGTGGGTGTGTTCTGCCCTCTTGCAATGTGCTGCTGTTAAGTACAAGTAAAAAGAAGCTTCAAATGCATTCTTCAGGAAAGCTATGGATGAAGTCACAGGGGGTTTGTTAACTTCTTATTATGTAGTCTATGGCCAAACTTCAAACAAATGCTTTCTGCAGTTTTGGATCAGATCTGTACAATATTCAGAAGAAATTTCTTCACCAATCCTGGACAGAACTTCAGCTTCAGTTCAGACACTTCTTCGCGTTTAGTGAAGTTTAATTCTACTGCATGTAACAAGGTACGACAGCAAGACGCAGATTATGCTAAATGACCAAAGAAATAGGAAATCACAATAGATTTTAACATGAGCAGAAAGGTCATAAAAAAAGAAAGGTGGAAAATATCTTGAAGGATAATAATATCTCACTGATGCATGATATTACAGTGGCTGATAGAAACATGGAGCAGGTATCTGGAAACAAACTATGCATATTAATCCATCTAATGATGAAGATCATAAGTGATCATTACAACCCCTTATCTGTATTTATTTTTTTCTACCAGAAGCCATTCTCTGTTGAAATGCTTACAGTCTCTGTCCAGCTGTATCACCTGGCCTCTGATTTTCAGCTGCTAAACTTTGGGAAGTAATTTTCCTCTTGATGATTATATCATGGTGTAAACAATCAAATAATCAGACTAAATGACAATGACTACAACAATTAGCTGCTCTGTATTAAACAGAAATGATGATTCAGTGGTCGTCAGGGTTCCAAATATTTTTGCTGGAAATTATGTCACTGGTCAATACAAAGTGAAGTTAATGTGATCAGGCGTAGTTCCCCTGAGTATCCACTAGATGGGAGCTGACTGGTATCTTCCTTACTGATGTCTTTCATGCTGTTTTAGGTGTTCATGTCGTCAGGGATTTTTTTTTCTCCCTGAAATGATTTCACTGTCCTGCAGGTGTTGAACTCCAGCAACAGGTCGGTCCTTCCCTTGAAGGCCAACCCTGTTTCTGTGGATACAGAATATCAACTGAACTTCCAGGGTCTGACCCTGCCCACTGGACCCCGCCTTCGAAAACATCTTGAAAATCAGCCGGCGCCACTGTTCCACACAGAACTGGTACATGCAGAATGTGCACGTCATTATATGATTATCTCTGTTTGGATTCACAGCAGCAAAATGCACTTTTTATTTTATCCCACTTTTGTTTCAAAACTTCCAAAAATTTTAGCAATACCAAAAATATATATTATATATTTATAACATATAAACTGCTCGGATGCATCTTTCAGCTGTATTGCTACCTGAAAAATATTTCTGGTACACCAGTTCAGGTGCTGTAATATCTACAGTATCTGAGAAAGGGCACAAGGGATTGGTTTTCAGTTCACATCTGTTGTAGAAACCGTTATTTATCAACTTCACAACTAAGAAGTTCTTACATGGTGACTCTGATACGGATCACACAAGCATCTCGCAGTCTTCAAATCAGCTGTGTGGAATGTATTCTACTGCCGCACTTATGGCTTCCATAATTACTACTTCTGTTAATGGCCATAAATATCCAAAACCGTTTTGTGTAATGCACAGTGCTGACCTTGGAGTTGGAGGGGCAAGCACTTGGTGAGATCTGTCCTGAGCTGCCACACTATAATGCCAAATCATTGGTCTTTACCAGACAAGACTTAGATTTAGTGCAAGGTATGTTAAATCTTCTAGGGATTTTTAAGTTTTTCAATACAATACAAGTTTGAGTGATGGGCAGTTTTTAATGTCTTTTTTCATTCACATACTCACACACTGGTCACTGGGAACCACAAACTGGCCACCTTTTTTAAGATTACTTCTAGTTTTAAGGTAGTATTATGAGATTACCAATGGTTTAATGTGCATTCTGTTACACCATAATTTCCCTCTGCTTATCCTCTGTTTCATAACTGCAGCAATTATCACCAACATTTCATCATCATTTGTTTGTTCACTCTTGAGCCTCTTTGTTCATGATGCTCACTGTCTTTCTCCATCTTCTCAAGACTCTGGTGCTGTTATGAGTCGCTATGAATTCATCATAATGTGTTTTCACACAAAAAGAGCCGGGATAGGCGCAATCAGATCTATGCAATCCTGCATAAGCAGGTATATAGTAGATAATGGATAGATGGATGACTAATGAGGCATATCACCTGCCTCTAAATTACATGACCAACAAATACTATATTTTATATTTTTGCTGAGAACTGGTTCCCTGAAAAATGATGGAACTTCACCTCCAGTGCTGTCTGAAATAAAAATCATGAATCTCTACACAGGCAATGCATGCATCATGCAGGTGCTATGAAGCAGCTGCTGATTACTGCTGTCCTGTCAAAAATAATAAGTGGTGTCTCTGAGGTATTCTGAGGTTGTGGTTCATCCCGGGCATTCCCTTGTGTTATAGAGCTCTGCCAGCACATGGAGGAGAACCAACCTCCTTCTGGAAATGATTGTGCTGTGTTGCTTTAAAACCTGGAAACTCTGTTATCCACAATCCAGTGTCAGCACCAGTAGCAGGTGGGTGTTGTCTTACCAGTTGCTGTACTGACTAAGCTCTTTGTGCCTGCAGACTAACAGCAAGAAAGAGGATTCACAAATTAAGTCGCACCCCAAACAGGTCACCCCTCAAAGAGAAAACGCATCTCAGTCACCCCTGAAGGCCACACTTCCTCCTCAGGTGCAGAGAAGACGCAGGTGTGTGTATGCCTTTTGTTTGTTTATTATGTTGCATGAACTCACAAATCTATTCATGAAATCGTGTGTGTGTCTGACAGGGTATTGACAGAGTATCAGTCCAGCTTTCGTTCTCCTCCCTACAGGAACTCAGAGGGCAGTGGAGCCAATGTTGGTGTCACCCTGCAGGTCAGGACCCATTATTGGGGATTCACGTGTAGACACTAAGGCTGCATTTACAGGGGCTGCTTGGACTCAAAGTTTCTGATATAGCAGTTTACTTTTAGTGAACCAGCTGACAATATAGCAGTATATGTGCTCACATACTAGGGAACCCTGAAAAGGCTTGTCAGTGAACTAATGGAAATAGGTCCATATACACCTCCTATTTCACATGCATTCATTAGAAATCTTTTATCCCATTCCACCTAATGTTTTTCAGATCAGTGGCCAAGCTCATCTACCATGCACATTGTTTTTCCAGGTGCTAATTAGTGTAAATGTAGGTATTGGACAGAGGTGGCTTTTACAAGGTGGTAAGCAACTTGTGTAAAAGGAAAAGAAAATATATATAAGCAATAAATCAGAACTGGGCATCAAGACCTGCAGTGTAAATACAACCTAAGCAGCAGCAACTATGAGTTCACTGTCTGTAATAAGGGGAGGACAACAGACTGTGATTACTTCGCTTTGATTCATGTTCCCGGCTGCCCGCTAAATCTAAGTGTTGTGTGTTTGTGTGTGTTGCTGATGAAAAACCAGAGTGCAGAGTGTCAGCACTGAAACCACAAAGCTTCATTTCAGGGAAACTGCTGTCAGTTACTCATTCAGGTACGTTCCCATCAGTTGTGGAAAGTATTGTTGAGGAGGGGGGCAGCTGGTTGAACGAGATCAAACATTTGAGCATCATTTTAGCTGAAAATATCAAACAACTGGGAAAGTAACCTACGCTTGTTTTTCGCAACAACATATTTTCCATAACAGCTCTGTCAAGCTTTTTTGTTTTACTAATTTGAGGCTTCTTTGTCCAGAATTATATGTTTCAAAATTTTCCAGCATAAATTTTGGGCTACACATTACAGTTTTCTAGTTTAGCATGGAGATGTGGAGATGTGGACACGCCTCCCCCGTCCAAAAAAAAAAAAAAAGCTAGATAACTAGAACAGGTAACCGCAGCATTTGGAGGTTGGGGACCTGTGAGCTCATTATTCTTAAAAATCTGTGTGGCCATCATAAAGTTCCATTTACTAAATGGAAATACTGCACATGCAGTGAGTCACTTGGTACCTGGGGGAGGAGGGAAGAAACTTCTTTCAGTGCAAGGGAGCGCTCATTGACAATCAGCCAAAAACTATAACGCGGACAAAAAAACTCTTGGCAGTTTTTGCTAATAACCTGAGCTGCTAAGAGACGACAATTGTCCTTATGTACGTGTGGGTTTCTTGTTATAATGAAGCTGTTAAATTAGTAAAATGTAATGGAGACGGATGGCCTCTGTGTCTCAATGTGATCACAGTGCTTGTGACTGGACAGCAAAATTGTTACTGGAGTGGCAGAGTAATATACCAACTGTTAAAGATCAGCAGGATGTTCTTAAAGATGTGAAGTGGACGTGTTCAGATGCTGTCAGACTAATGTAAAAGCAGTGCAGGTCCGAAAGGGACTATAGTTGTAGGTTTTTTTAGTTACAGCTAAACCCTACCACTTCACATGGTCTGTCCTGCCTTGAGTATAGTATTGTTTAGGAAACATGATTACAGTTAGAATAAGTAGCAGCTTTAACGTTCCTGAAATTTTAAAATTTGAGCCTTGATTGGAGCGCAGTAATGTTCTGCTATTTTCTTCCACACTGCCTTTAAATGGCTCCATGTTTCACTTTATGCAACCAACTTTTCATGCTCCGAGAGCAGGATGGAATCATGCAATAGATTTTTTAAATATGTATGCCAATATGTATGTCAAAATGTTCACAATATTTGGAACTAAACCTGATAGGTGTAAAAATGCATTTTCCAGTCTTAAATCACTGATACTTATCTTACTGTGGTTACAGATTTTTAGCAAAACCTTGGGATAGCATATATGTACTTTTATATGTGCAACATTAACAGTGTTTTCAGGAAGTTGAAAAACTTCATACTTCAGTGTTCTTGATTGTGAAATCAAACCCATAGCCGTTAACATCCTCAAAACCGACGGGATTTATATCAGACATTAGAAAAAAATAAAATGCAACTTGAGTGAAACCATTTCAGTGGGAGATCACACAATTACATGCAAATGGTTAAAGATGCTGAAATTTGATCTTAAATCTACACAATCAGGGGGCGCTAGCGAACAGAAGATGGAGTAGGTTGGGTTTGGTTTGAGCTCTGCAGGAAAACCTTAACTTATCTTATTTGTGGTGCCCTTTGCCAAATTTATTCAAGGAAGAATACTTTGTTCTTGATGTCACTTGCTCTTCTTTTATTTGGAGTCTTCATGTTTCAATGGCGAGCAACCTCCGTAAATACAAATACACGGGACAGATGACACCTAGCAAGACAGGCCCAGCTTCGACTAGTGCTAGTGGCAAGTTGGAGTGAAGCACATAATCAAACCCCAGGAATGTCCTCCTCAGTGATCTGGGAATCAATGAAAGAATATCTTATGGGACAGATTATATAATATAGTGCTCGAATGAAAAAAAAATACCAAAATGAAAGTCATGAGACTGACTGGCGAAATACTGCAACTTGATGTGACACTGGCACACTCCCCATCTCCTGATTTATTTAAGCAACAATTAATTCTTCAAACTAAATTTAATCTTTTATCTACAAAACACGCTGGAAATCTTATTAATAAATCAAGATGCAGATCATATGAATTTGGGGACAAAGCTGAGAAAATTTTGGCTCAACAGCTACATCAGAGGAAGGTAATCCAGTCTATACCTGCAATAAATAATGAAATAGGTGTTAAACTCACAGACCCTTTAGAGATTAATCATTGCTTCTGTAGGGATTATTCTAAACTCTGTACTTCAGAATCTAGTTATGATGAGTCTGTCTTTAACTCAGTTTTTTAACATACTTAATGTCCCTGTATTTATTAAAGAAATTGCTAAAGAACTAGACAGCCCCTTCTCAAAAGAACAGTGCAACAAAGTCTATGCAGAATGGGAAGTCCCCTGGACCGGATGGGTCCCCTATTTTTTTTAAAGGTTTTCTGACGACCTTGCCCCCATACTCTTTTCAGTCTATGAATAATCTCTTATTTCTGGCTCACTTCCTGAAACAATGAGACAAGCAGTTATTTCATTAATACCTAAAAAAGATAAAAACACCCTAGAATGTGGTTCATTCCGACCCATCTCTCTATTGAATGTTGATAGTAAACTCCTAGCCAAAATGTTAGCCCGTCGTTTAGAAACTGTCTTACCCTCTATCATCTCTGACGATCAAACTGGATTTAAAAATTGTCATTCTTTTACTAATGTACGCAGATTAATGGATATTCTTTATAATGCTACTTCACCCGATATACGTGATATACTCTTTTATCACTTGATGCTGAGAAAGCATTTGATCAGGTGGAGTGGCATTACCTATTTCATACTCTAAAAAGATTTGGGTTTTGTTCAAAGTTTGTATCCTGGATTCAGGGTGTGTGGTGG
>JBAMYA010000016.1:11451040-11462831 GCA_037176975.1 Arrhamphus sclerolepis
ATATTGTATAATACTCATATTATATTATATTATATTATATTATATTATATTATATTATATTATATTATATTGTATTATATTATATTATCCTGGTGTATTCAGTGAAGACAGGAATTATCAGAGTTGGTGTTTGTTTTTCATTTTAACTAAAGATCAGATGGTTTTATATCCACTTAAAACAGAAAAGTATATGAACCAATGGAGTTACCCCATTCTTCTGCTGCTGACGGTGTGATGGGACGTAACAGCTCAATCTCCGCCACTGCTGGAGGCTGGGAGGACCGACCCAGGTTGCCACGGTTACCAATGGGAGATGCAGGTGGTGGGAGGGGGAGGAGGGTGGGTGCATTTGAATGATGGCCATCCTGGTGGTCGCCGCCACTTCATCAGTGGACTTTATTCCAGCTCACCTTGTAGCGTCCTCTCACACCTGCCTGAAGCAGACAGATAAAACCTAATCCTCCCTTCTTCATTAAATATGACCATTCAGCCTTTCAAGAAGCTCTTGAGATCATTTTCATTTACTCAGCTGCTGAATTGACCTTAAACCCTAAACCTAAACCCTGAACCCTAAATCAGATTAACAGCTACACTCTAGTTTCACCAGTTTTATTTATTTAACAAAAACATATCCACTCCCTGATTTACTGTCTACTAATCAGCTGTAATTAGTTGATTTTAGGAGGACTAGACCAGACCAGACCAGACCAGACCAGACCAGTCCAGTCCATTACATTCCAGTCCAGTCCAGTCCAGTCCAGTCCAGTCCAGACCAGACCAGACCAGACCATCTATCCCTCAGGTTCTAGTAGTGTGAGGTGTGGTTTGGACGTTGGAAGTGGAAACGCAGTGGTTTCTGCAGCTATTCTTACTACGGTGACCCGTTACATAAAAAAGCAGTCAGACCCTAAAAATAAGATCCAGCTTTCCAGGACGCTCGTGTTTGTTTTAGTGGGGCAGCAGGAATCCAACCCCCAGCAGCCTCCTACATTTGTCACATTAGCCCCCCAGCCATGTGCTGCTGTGGATGAAAGTTACTGATCATGATGATGATGATGGAGGGTGTCGTTTCCAGACAGAAAATACCTGACACCAGTGTGAAATGTGTGAAAGAAAGATGGATTCTTCTCAGATCTGGACCCAAAACCAGCTCTGATCTGGATTTTCTGACTGCATCCAAACTCCAGAAATATTCCTAAAGACATGAAAGTCTAAAGCTGTGATGGATCGAGACAGGTCATGGCAGAAAGTTTTAGTTTACCAACCCAACCCAAACTAAGCTAAACTAAACTAAACTAAACTAAACTAAACTAAACTAAACTAAACTAAACTAAACTAAACAAACTAAACCCAAATAAACCAAACCAAAATAAACCAAACCATCACAAACAAATCTAACTAAACCCAAATAAACTAAACCAAACCACACCAGACTGAACCAAATCAACCAAACTTATCTAAACCCAACTAAATCAAAACAAAGTAAACCAAATGAACCAAACCAAATAAAATTAAACCAAACTAACCAAACCAAACCAAATCAAATGATACTAAAACAGACCAAAACAAACAAACTAAACTAACCCAAATCAAACTAAAACAAACTAAACCAAACCAAAAATTTGACATCTTTTGAAATTTCATGATTATAGGGCAGTGTTGCAGTTTGGGATTTTACTCCAAAATGTTGTAATATTAAATTTAAAAGACTTTGGATTTAAGACTTGTTACAACAAAAATGTTTTCACCAAAAAATATAAAAACAAGCGACTTGACAAAAATCATGATTTATTGTAAATGTTCGTCAAAAAGATTCTATTTTGTAAAAATTTTAAAATAAAAGTTTGTAATTTGATGTTGTGACTTTGAAAAGTTTGGGATTTAATGATAAACTTTATTTTTGTATAAAAAGTTCAAAATAAGTTCAAAGTTAATATATTTTAAAGTTTTCATTTATTTTACAAGCATTTGTGATTTTTTTGTGAAGTTTAATTGTACAAAAGTTTCAGTTTCACAACATAAAGTCAAAATTTTATTTCAAAATGTTCTGTGAAATTAAAGATTTTCTGACAAACATTCAGTTTTAAGAAAAACAGTAAAATGTTTACCTTTACATCGAAAAGTTTGGATTTTAGGACAATGAGTTGTAATTTTATGTCAAAAATGAATATTTGATGACAAAAAGTTACAATAATAAAGCAATAATAAAGACAAAAAACAATTTTGTGAAGGTCACTATTTCACAACAAAAATCTACGATTTTTTTATATAAAGTGCAATTCTACAAAAGTTGTAATTTCAAAATAAAAAAAGATGTGAAATTTTTCAAAACATGAATTTTTTTCCCCATAAATATTCCACTCTGAAGTTTACCTGAAAACGATGACGTTCAACTAAAACTAACCTGGAGGAGGTGCAGATTCACCGTCTGATACCAGTTTGATTAAAAGCTTTTTTTCTGAATATTATTATTCGTTTGCTTGCTGCATGCACGGTGGCTTGGTGGTCAGCACTGTTGCTGCACAGCAAGAAGGTTCCTGGTTCCAGCCTCCTCAGGGGCCTTTCTGTGTGGAGTTTACATGTTCTCCCCGTGCTTGCGTGGGTTCTCACTGAGTACTCCGGCTTCGTCCCACAGTCCAAAGACATGTGTGGTAGGTTAATTGGTACTCATAAATTGTCCCTAGGTGAGTGGGAGGGTGAATGGTTGTATGTCTACATGTGGTCCTGTGATGGACTGGTGACCTGTCCAGGGTGTACCCCTGCCTTTCACCTGAAGTGAGCTGGGATAGGCTCTAGCAGACCCCCGTGACCCTGTACTGGAAATAGCGGGTATAGATAATGGATGGATGGATGATTGCTGCATGAAACCTCACTAATTAAACAATAAAATATACAGTGGAAATTATCATATTCTTGTTTTATTGACTGATTTCTTTTTATAAATTAACTCCCCATGTGGTTCCATGTGAATTTCTCTCAGAAGTTCTAGGGTACATGAACGAGCCCAAAGTATCTAGATCCTGGTTAGGCCGACCACATACGTGATTCACATGGCAGCCTCTAGTAGTAAGTAGAGGAACCACAGCCTCTAGTGGTCAGTAGAGGAACTTTTTCTCAAGGGAAATCATTTCTGGAAGGGATTGACGGACTATTTCTGGACTATTTCATTTTCAGAAATGTGGGACAAAACTGTCAAGAAACTGGGTCTATTGGGTTTTAGGTCATGATGAGGGGCCACATATCATTCAGCAGCTCTGATTGGCTCATGGAGATTTGAAATGCAGTTGTGGTTACTGTGTGGTGGAACCATGAAGAACCTGCAGATGCGGACCATGGCTGGACCAAACGTTTCCTATCAGGTTGGTCTCATGCTGGAACCATTCATCATAGGTCCACACGTTTGGACCACATCTGGACTTCAGGGTACCAAGACATTCTACCATTCTAGGGCCCAAATCCAGCCTGGACCCACTTCTGACCCGGTTGTGGCCTATATTGACCAGTTGGTCTGGCTTTTGGGCCTCTGCTGATCTGAGCCTGGTAGGAGGAAGTGGATGGAAGCTTTCATGGTTACCTGGTTGTTTCAGGCACTCATAAACTGATATAAACTAGACTCTGTCCCACAGCAATAAAAACCGCCTTCAGTTCTGCTACTGCCCCAGTTAATTATTATAAGTTAATTATACTAACGAAGTGAACAATAATAAACCAACTGTCAGGTACCAGGTTCATAAAAGTTTTACATTGAAGTTTTTAGATTAAAGTTTTACAGCAAAGTTTTTACAGTGAAGTTTTTACAGTAAAGTGCAGTGCTGGTGTCAACATTTTTACATAAACCAACTTGGTTCTGGACTTCTTCAGAAGACTCAGGACTGGTTTTTGGTCCTCTGGTTCAGCTGTGTTTCAGGAATCTCAGAGACCTTGGTGATCCAGAACGGGTCAGAGCTGGAGGTCTGAAGAGCTCACTATAACCCAGTAAATCCAAGAGGTGGTCACTTGTTGGCACCTCAAGAACTGACTAGGACCCTGAGGAAAGATGAGGGTCAGAGGCTCTTGAAGGGCTCCTGGTTTCCATGAAAAAAACAAAAAAACAAAAAAACAAAACAAAACAAAAACAATCGCAGAGCCTGAAACCAGCTCTACAGAAACTTATTTATTCATTTATTATATTTTTTTCAGAAAAGATTTATATTTTACAACAAAAATGTCAAATTTTTGGATATAAAATGGTTATTTTTTATGTTGTACAACAAAAAGTTGCCATATTTCAAAATTTGTAATTTTAAAGGAAAGATTCTTTATTTTTCATAATTTTGCAAAACTTGATGTTTTATGGCAGAGTCTGAATATCAAGTTAAGAAGTGATAATATTACATCAAAAATTCTGTGAATTTTATGATTTAAGGCAAAAAGTTTCAATTTTAGAATTTATAATTTTCATATATAAAGTATTTTTTTAAGTAAAAAAAGTACAATTTTGCATGAGTCAGTAATTTACTATAAAGATGAATATCTATTAAAAAGTTGTTTTACAATAAACCTAAAATATGTGTTTTGAAATATGTATTTTAACAAAAAAAGAGTTATATTTCAAAATGTATAATTTAAATTTTTATTTTTTTGTAATTTTATGTCAAAAAGTTGTGATTCTGCAAAACTTGATATTTGAAGACAGGAAGTCTGAATATAAAATTCAGTCATTTTTATGTGATTTTTTTGTTAACAGACAAGTCATGAGTCAACCGACAAATCATAAGTCAACAAACAAGTCACAAGTCAAGTCACGAGACACCAGACAAATCATGGGTCCAGACAGGAGTCAACAGACATGTCTCGAGTCAAGTCACAGGTCAACAGACAATTCCTGAGTCAACTCATGAGTCAACGCACAAGTCACAAGTCAAGTTACAAGTCAACAGACAAGTCCCAAGTCGAGTTACAAGTCAAAAGACAAGTTATGGGTCAAGACAGGAGTCAACAGACAAGTCTCAAGCCAAGTCATGAGTCAACAGACAAGTCATGGGTCAAGACAGGAGTGAACAGACAAGTCATGAGTCAAGTCACAAGTCAACAGACAAGTTTCGAGTCAAGTCACGAGTCAAGTCTTGAGTCAACAGACAAGTCAGGAGTCAAGTCATGAGTCCAGTCAGGAATCAACAGACAAGTCATGAGTTAACATACAAGTCACGAGTCAACAGACAACAGGGGCCAATCAGTTGTCAACAGACAAGTCACAAGTCAAGTTGCGAGTCAACAGACAAGTCTTGAGTCAAGTCACGTGTCAGCACACACAAGTTCCGAATGAAGTCTTGAGTCGACACAGACAAGTTCTGAGTAAATTCTGAAGTCAACACAGAGAAATTCTGTCTCATTAAATTGTTATGACTGATGCTGATGTTAAGTGATTCTTTTAAACTCTTTAAATAAAATATGTTCATTTTGCAGTTTTTGGGCAAAATATCAAGTGTTTTTAGTTGACCAGGTTCAAGTCTAAGTCACGTGACAAGCCACTGGTTAAAAGTCCAAGTTGAATTGCAAGTCCTTTTACATTTTGCCAAGTTTAAACTCATTAAATTGACTCGAGTCCACAGCTCTGTTCTAATATATTATATTATACTGAGGACCTTCGTCTGAAATCCTCTGGAATCATGTCTCCTCACCTCCTTCTCCTAGCCTCCTCGCCTCCTAGTCTCCTCACCTCCTATCCTCCTAGTCTGGTAGTGTTCTAGTCTCCTCGCCTCCTTCTCCTCCTTCCTCTCCTCCATATTTTCATTTCGTAGTTCCCTCGGGTCACTCCGTGGGAAAAGAAACTTTCTCTTTTTTCAAGAGAATTCTTCTATTTTCGGACATCACGTCAGCGCTCAGAGCTGCAGCCTCAAAGTCGTCCATCCTTCCTTTCTTCCTTCCTCTCTGACTTGTTGCGCAGCGGTGTTTACCTCCACCAGGATCCACGCGACTCCCAGTCAACCTGCTTCTACCGTCTGCGGCGTCACGCCGCCGCGCGTCTTCGTGCCCATCCGCGTGAACGAGGGGATGGATGGATGGAGAACGGAGCGCTAATCCACAGGTATTCATCTCCTCGTTTCTGTGCAAAAATCGTGCGTTTTGAATGGAATGTATGCTGATTTCTGCTCTCAGGTGCCCTTGTAAGTGCGCGCTCATTAACTGTAAACATCAGCTGATTTATTTTTGAACAAACAAACAAACAACAGGTGATAACCTTGAAGCGGAGCCCCGTTGGAGAGGATATTACGCACGACGTTTCCACAGAAACCGCTTGATTATTTTTCTGTTTGTTGTGAAAAATGTGGACGTGATTAATCTGAACATATGTGCGTGCGTGTGTGTTTCTGCACCCCCCTCCCCCAACCACCACCACCTCCACCTCCACCTCCAGTCAGAGACGTCAGCACGGGGAGGGCGCAGCCTGCTTAAAATGCGGTCAATGTGACCGCCGAGTCCAGACTTCAGCGGCGCGTGGACGTGGAAGAGGGGGGGCCCAGGGACTGGGGGTTGCGACCATGCCAGCCGAACCTGCGCACACGTGCACGTGAGCACAGAACAGCAGACAGAGACGGCTGGTGTCATCAGGAGGAGATGACCGTGGTGCCCGCGGAGAACCTGGAGGAGACCGCGGCTCTGGCTCCCCAGGACGCACAGGACCCGGACCGAGCCGGCGCGCAGGAGTGCTGCGAACGCGTGGTCATCAACATCTCGGGGCTGCGTTTCGAGACGCAGCTCAAGACGCTCGCGCAGTTTCCCGCCACGCTGCTGGGGGATCCGCGCAAGAGGATGCGCTTCTTCGACCCGCTCCGGAACGAGTACTTCTTCGACCGGAACCGGCCCAGCTTCGACGCCATCCTGTATTACTACCAGTCCGGGGGGCGCCTGCGTAGACCCGTCAACGTGCCTGTGGACATCTTCATGGAGGAGATCCGGTTCTACGAACTGGGAGAGGACGTCATCGACAACTTCAAGGAGGACGAGGGCTTCATCAAGGAAGAGGAGCGCCCCCTGCCAGACAATGAGCTGCAGCGGCAGATCTGGCTCCTGTTCGAGTACCCAGAAAGTTCTGGACCAGCACGCGGCATCGCCATCGTCTCCGTGCTAGTCATCCTCATCTCCATCGTCATCTTCTGTCTGGAGACTCTGCCGGAGTTTCGTGAGGATTCCCGGAGCCCAGACAGGTTGCCAGCGGTCAACGGGACTGCCCTGCTGGGCACAGCGCCCAACAACCCATTCACAGACCCGTTCTTCATTGTGGAGACGCTCTGCATCATCTGGTTCTCCTTCGAGCTGCTGGTCCGATTCCTGGCATGCCCCAGCAAGCCTGCTTTCTTCAAGAACATCATGAACACTATCGACGTGGTGGCCATCATGCCCTACTTCATCACACTGGGCCTCGAGCTTGCTGAGCACCAGGGCAACGGCCAGCAGGCCATGTCCCTGGCCATCCTGCGGGTCATCCGCCTGGTCCGAGTCTTCCGGATCTTCAAGCTGTCCAGGCACTCCAAGGGTCTGCAGATCCTGGGGAAGACGCTGCAGGCCAGCATGCGAGAGCTGGGCCTGCTTATTTTCTTCCTTTTCATTGGGGTAATTCTCTTCTCCAGCGCTGTCTACTTTGCCGAGACTGACGACCCAGCCTCAAGCTTCTCCAGCATCCCCGATGCCTTCTGGTGGGCAGTGGTCTCCATGACGACGGTGGGCTACGGGGACATGTGCCCAGTGACCATTGGCGGGAAGATCGTGGGGTCACTGTGCGCTATCGCAGGCGTGCTGACCATCGCGCTCCCGGTGCCCGTCATCGTGTCCAACTTCAACTACTTCTACCACCGAGAGACGGAGCACGAGGAGCAGCTCCAGTACACGCACGTCACCTGTGGCCAGCAGCAGGCGCCGCCGCTACCGTTTGGGGAAAGCCGGCCGTCTCTGGAAAAGTCTGACTACCTGGACAGCGATGATGCTGACTCCATCAAGTACACCAACTGCAGCCCACACAAGGTGTACGCTGGCAAGCTCACCGATGTCTGAGGACTAGTTGGGTCTAGCTCAGACCGGCGGGAACCGTTTCTGTCTGACTTCTGCATCTGGCATTCAGGACCTAACATCGTAGTTGGAGTTTAGACTTGTTCATCATGTTTGCGTCGCTCTGTGATTCCACTGACAGACTCTAGAGGGCGGGGCTTCTATTGGCTTGCTTCCTTCATAGTTGTTGCCTTGGCAACGGAGCAAAGGAGGTGTCAGAGTCGATAAAATGCTGAGCAGCAGCAGAATGTTAGACGCTGGATATACGTAGAATACCAACCGAGCGGACCAATCACATTTGTTTCAGTCTAGTTAGCAGTTAAATGTGATTTATGCTTCTGTGTACGTCATAACTGCCCTCTAGATTTTCTTCTTCTCTGTAGTTACACCACCCACCACCAGAGGGCAGTACAGGTCCTTTTTTTGGTTGTTTCTTTTTTTTTCTTTTTCAGAGCCAAAGTCCAGGTCACGGACCAAACCTTAGGATGTCTTCTAGATATGAACATTTGATCAATGTTCAGAAGTTTTTTTCTCCTTCTTCTAATGTTCAAATACTCCCAAGTAGCAAAGAAGCATCTGTCAGCCTATACATATCCTGTTGCCAACTCCTCAGTAAGGAAAATTGCTATTGGCTGTCCTTATAGTGACTAGAAGTCACTGAATGACATCATCACCTAATTTGCATATTTCACAATTTGCATGTAATTGTAATGGAAGCTATAGGAGAGAGGGATAAAAAGTGAGTAAAAAACAGCCTAAATATATTTAGAACTACAAATTAACTTTCTTCTGTTGACTTTTGTTTATTTCTTAAATTTTGCCATTGAAATAGGCCATCACATCTCAGAATTAGAATCAGACTAAGAAAGTCTTCATTGTCATTATAACATGTACAACAAAATTACTTGTGCTATCCTAGAAAGGCTAAAGAGAGTAAGTAAAGGTAAATAAATAAGTGGTAATAAGAAAGAGTGCAAATATGTAGGTTACAAAAATAAAATACCAGTATCAATAAAGTACCAGTAAAATAACTTAGAAATTGGCAGTTGTAAGGTAAAACTAATTACAATTATTAATTAGTAAGAGTAGTTAAAATAATTCTCAAAATAGCGTCATGATAGAAATTCTTTGATACATTACATAAATCACTTTTGTGCTGTTTTGTTAAATGTTAGAATATCAAATTTAACTAAAAGGCTGTTCTGTTGTGTAGAAGTTCATAGCTCTACATCCAACCTTCCTCCTTTATCCAGGTTTGGGACCAAAGTAACCAAAAACCGACAAAAAAAGAATTTCTTTGGGCTTTTTTTCTGTTTTAGTTTACAACAAATCACTTTAAAACAAAGGAACCAAAAAAACAAAACAAAAAAACAAACAAAAAATAAATAAAAACTGTCAATGGTAATATGTAATAATGTTGGTAACTAGTCTGGATTTAAATTAGGTTCATTTTTTGCTGTGTGATTCAAACAGTGATTTATTTTAGTGACAGAGAAGAAACATTTACATTTAAACCCCGCTATGTAAACCAGGGCAGATCAGTGGTGGTGTTGAGCATTCAATTCAATTTATTTATACAGCGCCTATTTACAATAAGTGATCTCTAGGTGCTTCAGAAACCCAGAGCATGACCCCCGAGCACATGGCAACTCCATCAGTTGCAAGAAAAAAAACTTGCGCGTGTGATTCATTTTCAGTCCGGATGCAGAACAGGTTTCCTCTGACTGTAGATGGAAGTGCTAGGAGGCTGCTGGGAGATTGACCGTCTGTGAGTGCTGTGGGGCAGGGAGGGGTTCACAGCAGCACCGCTGAAGATAGTACCACCAGAAAAAGTTACTAGATTTGTCGCTCGTCGTTTTTGACAAAAAAGGTTGCCAGGAGGGTTTGGGTTTATTCTTTTATTCACATCATCAGCTGACAGGTTTTTAGTGTTCAAATACTAGCCATGTAAACGTTTTCAAAGAAGTGCTAGCCATCTTCTAGCAGTCGAACTCTTCAAAATGTTTGTCGTTTAAAATCTTAGAACTGGAAACACGAGACTACTCGCTTGTTTTAAAAACAGTTAACTAATTAAGCCATTTATTGTAAATGCGTACTTCTTTCTTTCTTTTTAGAAAACAGCATTTAAATCTAAACTAGTAACTACTGTTTAACTCTTCTACTTTTTTACAGTGCACCTGAAGCATTTCTGCTGAAATCTTTTTGGTTTCATGTCAGAACGAGGCAGAAGCATAAATCACCTGAACAGTCTTCCATCATAAAGCACTTTGATGTTCTTCTTAGTAAAGTTTACATCTGAAAACCACAAAGGCTCACAGATGAAGGAAACAAAGATGTTTCAGGTGTGGACGACCACCTGGAGGAGACTTTGCTCTGGTTGTTGAATCCTGCCAGACAGCGATCAGGGCTTTCTGCTCCAGCAACCTATTTTCTGATCTGACAGTGCCATCTCATGGCCACTGAGGTGCCCTGTGAGCTTGGCAGATGCAGTTTCCATAGCAACCGTACAGACATCTCCAGGAATGAAAGAGTCCATGTTGTCGTGGAAGCCTCCATGTTGACGAACCTGCAGCCAGTTGGCTGGTTATCTTAAAGCGCCAATGGTACCCCTAGTGGTCACAGAATAATATTTTCATAAAAAAAGGTGATTCTAGTTCCAGAAAAGCATGAAAAGCATCAAACTCAAAGCTTATTATCATTAGTCGTCATGTTTCTGATGTTTTAGGGCTCGAACCATGAAAATATATAAAATAAAAGCTGCAATATTTTAGAAAATATTTATGAAAAATAGTGCTTTCAACAGTAAATAAGATGAACAAAAGGAATGAACCCCAAAACTATCAAAATAAAAGTTTTTCTTTTTTTTTCTTCTTTTTTTCTAAAGATGTTCATTCATTTATATCAAAACAAACATATTTTATTTTGAAAACCAAGCAATTTTTTTTTTTGCATAGAGCTTACCCAGTTCTGAAACAGACAGTAGAACCACAGAGGTAAATAAAATATATATGAAAATATTTTTCAAAAGCAAAATTAGCTGAAATAAATGAGAAAAAAGTAAAGAAAGCTCTTCAAATTTGAAGAGAACCGACACTGGAATTCATTCATGCTTTGATTTTATATATGGCAGCCAAAAAAGAAAAGAAAAAGCATGTATTGATTTTGAAAGTATAAATTATTTTGAAAACCACACAAAAAATATTCTAGGTAGAGCTTGCCCAGCACAAATACACAGACAGTAGAATTTTCAAAAACTAATTAAATATTTATTTAAAAAAAAGTTCTTTTGTGCTTTAACAGGACAGTAAGGTAAGATAAATAAGAGGAAAAACAACAAACAACGCTGGAATTCATTCATGCTTTTTTTTTTGTTTTAAGGTATGGTAGCTCAAAAGTGCTGAAACTGAAAACCACCTGAATTTCAGTGATATAGCGATTCTTTTAGTTTTAAACCGAACACCTTTTGGAAATTTGTGTTGAACACATTTTCCTTTCACAAGACTCAAAATTACTTCCATTTTTTAAAGTGCCATTAAAACAAACAAACCTTTCGAACAAAGAGAGCTGGGATAGGCTCTAGCAGACCCCTGTGACCCTGCACTGGAAATAACGGGTATAGATAATGGATGAATGAATGAATGAAATTTATTTATTCCTCCTCAGCCTCCGAACTGTTTGTGGCAAAAATAAAACTGAACTATGAATCTTCATCAGCCCTGAAGATCATGTGACCAAAATAATGCTAAAATATTATTTATTCACTTCT
>JBAMYA010000016.1:11466867-11486030 GCA_037176975.1 Arrhamphus sclerolepis
AAGTATTCCTTCCACCGCCTGACAATATCCCCAGTCGAGGTCAACAGCTCCCCACCTCCACTGTAAACAGTGTTGGCGGGGCACTGCTTCCTCCTCCTCAGGCGCCGGATAGTTTGCCAGAATTTCTTCGAGGCCGACCAGTAGTCCTCTTCCATGGCCTCCCCGAACTTTTGCCAGACCCGAGTTTTTGTTTCTGCAACTGCTCGAACTGCCGTCCGCTTGGCCTGTCGGTACCTGTCAGCTGCCTCAGGAGTCCCCCGAACCAACAGGGCTCGGTAGGACTCCTTCTTGACAGCATCCCTTACTTCGAGCGTCCTCCACTGGGTTTGGGGATTTGCCGCCGCAACAGGCACCAGAGACCTTACGGCCACAGCTTCGAACAGCCGCATCCACAATAGAAGTGGAGGACTCAATATCACCAGCTTCCCTCGGGATCTGTTCAAAGATCTCCCGGATGTGGGAGTTGAAGACCTCCCTGACAGGGGATTCCCCCAGGTGTTCCCAGCAGACCCTCTGGATACACTTGGGTCTGCCAAGTCTGTCCGGCTTCCTCCCCCACCAGTGGATCCAACTCGCCACCAGGTAGTGATCGGTTGACAGCTTGGCCCCTCTCTTCACCCGAGTGTCCAAGACATATGGCCGGAGGTCAGATGGCACGACCACAAAGTTGATGATTGACCTCCGGCCTAGGGTGTCCTGGTGCCAGGTGCACTGATGGACACCCTTATGCTTGAACATGGTATTTGTTATGGACAAACTGTGACTAGCACAGAAGTCCATTAACAAAGCACCACTCAGGTTCAGATCGGGGAGGTCGTTCCCAATCACACCCCTCCAGGTCACACTGTCATTGCTCACGTGGGCATTGAAGTCCCCCAACAGAACTATGGAGTCCCCGGTCGGAGCACCCTCCTGTAATCCTTCCAGGGACTCCAAAAAGGCTGGGTACTCTGTACTGTTGTTCGGCCCATAAGCCAAGACAACAGTGAGAGACCTGCCCCCAAGCCGAAGGCGGAGGGACACGACCCTCTCATTCCGCAGGGAGAACTCCAACACATGGCAGCTGAGCTGGGGAGATATAAGCAAGCCCACACCAGCCCGCTGCCTCTCACCGCAGGCAACTCCAGAGTAGTAGAGTCCAGCCTCTCTCAAGGAGTTGGGTTCCAGAGTCCAGACTGCGCGTGGAGGTGAGCCCAACTATTTCTAGTCGGTACCGCCCAAATTCCCGCACAAGTTCAGGCTCCTTTCCCCCCAGCGAGGTGACATTGCATGTCCCCATAGCCAGAGTTGTTGTCCTGCGATTGGGTCATCTGGGTCCCCGCCCACAACTGCCACCCAAATCACACTGCACCATCCCCTTATGGCCCTTAGTGCAGGTGGTGAGCCCACTTGAAGAGGTGCCCACGTTGCTCATTCGGGCTGAGCCCAGCCGGGTCCCGTGGGCAAAGACCCGTCACCAGGCGCTTGCCTGCGAGCCCCAACCCCAGGCCTGGCTCCAGGGTGGGGCCCCAGTAACGCCAATCCAGGCAACATACACTTGGTGTGCTTCTCAAAAGGGGTGAACCGCTCTTAGTCTGATCTGTCACCTAGGACCTGTTTACCTTGGGAGACCCTACCAGGGGCATTAGGCCCTGGACAACATAGTTTTTAGGATCATTCGGATACTCAAACCCCTCCACCACGATAAGGTGGCGGTTCAAGGAGGAGCTTTACTTTACCTACGGACTGAAAACTGGCATCCCACATGGGGTCGTCCCCTGGCTCCATGTTGGATCCGGTGATTTACCCACTTGGGTTCATGTTGCTAGTGTTGTTGTGGGACCCAGGCAACCCATGGATGATCCAGTGTGGCGCCACATTGTTTTAGCCCGTTCACATCCCACGGCTCCGCTTACAAATGGGTTTGATTGACATACGGTTGGCGTGTTCAGCCTCTGGGCCTTTTTTTGCTCATTTACAACATGAAAAAAATGTGTTCAGCTTCCTCATCTTAGCTGAAAAAACGTCACAACAAACATATGCGTTTGTGGAGATTCAGTCGCTGTGTGTCAAACCTGCCAGGGGAGGGGAGGAGGGGCATTCACATTCAGCACCCCCACCCCACCCCAACCCCCAAATACACCGGCCTCACACCGTGTCCATGGCGATCCTGGAATCAGACGGATATAATGAGCACCTCCTCCCAACCCCACTGTGGCTCTTCTTTCATCTTTGTTGCCATGGTGACAGCAGAGGAACCATGAGAGGAGCAAATTAATTTTTCTTTTTTCTCCCCTTGCTCAGGGTGATGTGGAGCAGTCTTGGTGAGTCTCCTTAAACCATCCATCACCTGACGTAGACCCACAAACATCAAATAAAATGTAGTCTTTTTGTACGTCATCAGCTGCTGGAATGAGTCAGTAAAAGATAAAAACGTGTTTAAATGCTGTTGTGAAAGTCGTCTCTGAAGTTGCTTTTCTTCCACATGTGAAAAAGCTAAAGGTTGAAATTCCTGTGAGGTTCAGAAATCAGCAGCCTGGGTGCTGACGTTAAATCGATGCATCACAACTGCATGACTGAAACACCACGACAGCTGTTTGGCGGATTGTAATGAAACAACGTTAAACCCGCCGCCGACTTCCCAGCTGTCCTCATCTCCAGATCTGAACTTCAAGTAAACACAAACAGTGAAAACGTCCTCCACAGACCTGAGACGTGAGACTAAAGTAAAACCTCAGGAAGCTTTAACACTTGCATATTTCTGTTTTTACTTCAACTGGCATCATTTCAACATCTCAGGACCCAATTTATCCCGACTGAAATACCTCACCAGCTGTTCAGTGCAACCTGGCATTCGTGATCCCGTCTGGCTCTGAGTCTCAAAACCATTTTCTGAAAACTCAACTTCAAGACTCTAAAGCAATAAAAAGCCTTTGACGTGAAAGTGGAAAAATATGTAGTTCCTGGTATGACCACTAGGTCATTTACATCAACCTCCGTGTTAAAATTTCCCAACTTAACGGCTTTAACAAACGTATTTACTAGGAGTGCAATAATACATGTATCTGTACTGAACCATTTGATACAGTGATCTCAGTTTGGTACGCACATGTATCGAACGATACCGAATTTTTAATTTATTTTATCAACTTGTCTTCTGACGATGCACTCTGTGTAGAAAGCTCAGTGGATCTGTGTTCGACTACTCCACCTAGGCTGCATTGTTGAGCACAGATCCACTGAACGCCTCCAACATTCATTCATTTGAAGCTAGTGAGACTGAGCTATTTCTACACCAGGGCTGTTGCCGACAACAGGAACACATGCATTTTTCAACTGTATGCGTTATCGGCGTAATTCCAACAGATTCTGAAAGCTGACAAGCACAGCTTTGCGCTGATATTTAACCCCTTGACACCCACCGCCTGCCGGTGGGCAATTTCGGACAGGTGACTGTATGTTTACACTACACAGTGATGTGTCCTGCTTCAACATTCATCAAAACGGACATACTATACATCGTTAGAAAGGGTAGAATTTCTGCAATTCATTCATATAGTTGATTTTGCAGAAATCATGAGCACCAAACCATAAGTCATTGATATTTACCAGCACGGTAAAAGTGAGATACCAGAAACACATGGCGACCTACCCTTGATGATAAAGTCGTACTGTGTCCCTATTCCTCAATTATTTGTATTCCACTTGTCCGAAAGAATCCACTGATCAAAAGCATCGTATGGTTTTTCATAAAATTATTCCAGCTTGTGAATATTGTCCTGTAAAGTCCATTTGTTTACCATCTCTCAACTATGTTCGTCAAATAAAATCCAGCCTTTCCCGGCCATATCGATATTTTCTTTAGTTCCTGTACGGTGTTGCTGGCTACAAAATAAAAGTGTCCCCATCTTCTTCTGTTCAGTTTTCACCCCCCCACACCCCATGAAGTAGATCGAGCGCTCCCTATTTGAGGTAACAATAGGCTTTGTTGACTGTTTTTCGCTTCCTTAGCATAGGGATATTGTGTTGGCTATCAACATGTCAGTCACTCAGGCTTCTAGCCAATTTTACCTTTCCAATGATGGTAGGCGTGCCAAGGTCAGTTATGTATGAGTAGAGGGGCGTCACTTCGTCTCGGAGCTAGCAGGCTCAGTTTACGCAGCAGACTCACGGTTACGGGACGTACAGAAAGAGTGCGCTCTCGCATCGGACATTTAAAATTTTTTGTAGGCAATTTTCAAAATTTACAATGCGAAGGCCATAAAGAAATCTGAATATGTCACTACTTTTTACTTTGATACACATTTTAGAGTTTTTGTATATTCATATTTAGTTCATATTCTATATTTTTGGTATATAGATCATTCATTGTTCATATTTTGTTATTGGCACAGTTGTGCATACAGTAATAGTATATTGTAAGATAAAATCCATGTTTGAAATTCAGTTCAGTGTAGTCTGTCATTTTTGGATAATGGTTATTATTCTGTCTTGTCACATGACAATATCTAAATATGGCCACCTAAAAGTGTGTGGAAACTCCTCCAACCACCCATCAAATGAATGTGTGAAAAAAAGTATGTTTTGAATCATGGAGAAAGGTTTTATATTCACTGAAATAGAATCTAAAAAATTCAGTAGTGTTTCCAGTGTCACAGAAGTGAGTAAAAGCATTTGGCACAATATGGCCTATTGGAGATGTTTTGAAGAGGTTCATGGATGCCAGTGACACTACAAACTAAAAACTCTGTAACTCCCATAAGGTTAGGGCCTAGAAGTCTAAAATTTCATCCAAGTGTAGCTGACAAGATGTAGAAGGTATGTGGTATATTGCCATATGCCTTACACAAAGAATATTCTAGTTATTGTCATTCAAATATTACCTATTATTTTCAAAGATAAAAAAAAAATACTTCAGAGCCATATTTGTACTGATGTCATTTAGGTTGTAGTTATTGTGTTATAAACTTTTCCATTTGGGTATGCTAAATAGGCAAAAGTACTGAAAAATAGGTGGGTGTCAAGAGGTTAATCAATCAACTAATAAAATGCGCCTGTAGAACTTTTGTATAATCGCAATATCACACTCAGGCTCATGCTGTTCTGAATATCAGCACTGGTGTGATTCAGTTATAGGCACGAGACTGCAGATAAAAGATTATGATTTGTTTGTTTATTTAATCATTCATTTAGCTCCACCAACACAAATAGTTCCGCAACTGGAAGGCTGTAAACATTTCCTAGACACAAACTTGCTACTCTGTGTCTGCATATTACCGCTACTGTGTATCATTTACATTTATCTGAATGTTTCCATTTATTGTACAACCACTGAAATGAAAGTCTGTTGACAGACGCTTTGGTGGCATGATGTGTGTTTCTAATGAGTTAACAGCACGTTGCTGTCTGATCTAAGATGCATTTATTTTATTTATTTATTATTATTTGCCATTTCAGCAATGTTTGATTAAAAAACTGTACTTTTGAGTTTGAACACATGTTTGCAATTGATTTCAATAAATTGCAGGCTTAAAAGGCATGGAAATTTCTATTTTTTTGTATCGAACCCAGTCTATCAAGTTCAGTCAGTCGTTGAGCATCAGTGTGGGTTCGGTCCTGGCCAGCTCTGAACCCTCTCTAGAATCCTGGAGGGAGTTTGGGAGTCGAAGTTACATCTGACCATGCATTGGTATCAGGCTGGAGGTTCTACAGCAGTGTGGGATAACTTATTGTTATGAACTGTTCAATCCATGTAGGAATGTAGAGTTGTTCCTCATCGGACCAGTAGTACATCTGATTCATTCCAGCTGGGAGTTGGATGCCGCCAACGATTCTGCTCATAACTGTGAATCTTAAGGTTCATATTTGCATTAAGGCAAGGCAAGTTCAGTTGCATAGCACATTTCATACACAAAGGCAACTCAAAGTGCTTTACAAAGGTATTACAATGAAATAAATTCAATTAATAAATAAAAACATTTTAAATGTGTATTATTAAAAATAAATTTCATTTATAATGCACTTTATGTTAACAGAAATGTCAAACTATCCAAGGAGGAAGAACCAAACGTTTTGCTAAAAAAGAAAGTTTTAGCATTAGTACGACATCAAACAAAGACATTTGTGATTTTACAACAGCAAATTTGTAATTTTTGGACATAAAGTCTTAATTTTATCTCAAGAAGCTGAGATTTTTTGCAAAACTTGATCATTTATGATACAGTTGTAGTATTAAATAGAAAAAGTCACAATTTTTAGATAAATGTGTAAACTGTGATTATATGACATTAAGTCAAAAGTCAATTTTTTTTTACTTTTTAAATTTTTCTTTTATGACAAATATCAATGGAGACCAAAATCAGACAGTAAATGTGTTTATTTACGTTTATTTCTTTGATCCTAGAGGTCTGCATAGAACTGAAACGAAACTAGTTGGATAAAACACAGATATTGGAATGTTCCAACATTTGGGTTTTACATTGAACGTTGGTGGTTTTAAACCAAGCTGAGAAGTATTTTCTTGCAGAAGCGGCTCACGTCCTGCAGAACTGAAACCAATGTGATAAAGAGACCAAAAGAAAAAAAAATATTCAGCATCCTTATGGAGTGTGGACAGAAATCTCATCATGCCGTTGCAGCACATGTTCAGTGTCTCAGATTAGAAATGTGGGTCAAGATAGATAATCTCCTGTACGACTGAAGAAGAGCTGATATGGACTCTTTCTTTGGTGTCGAGGGCGCATTGTACGAAGCGGCGCTTTAATCCTGCTGCTGAAGTCAGAGCCGGTTGATGGAAGGTCAGACAGGATGGGTGGAAAATGCAGAAATGTTTTTGAGAAACAGGTAATTAATCCAGAACATTAAATGAGCATCTCAGGTTCCTGATGGTCCTTAATGCAGCACACAATTATAGGCACATAACTAGAGCTGGGCCAGAGACCTTATGAGAGGAACTGGACAAACCTCCTGTGTTGTCATTTGTAGACTTTCTTCAAAGTGCGACAAACCATAACTTCTAGTGGTTGGTAGAGGAACTGCAGCCTCTGATGGTTCGTCGAGAAACCATAGCCTCTAATGGTCGGGAGAGGAACCCCAGCCTCTGATAGCCGGTAGGAGAACTGCAGCCTCCATGGCCTCTTGTGGTCGTTAGAGGAACTGCAGACTTTAGTGGTCGGTAGAGGAACCGCAGCCTCTGATGGTCAGTAGAGGAACGTCAGCCTCTAGTGGTCGGTAGAGGAATTGCAGTCTCATGCAGTCAGAATACATACTTTTATTAGTTCTTCAATAGCTTCAACCTGGAAAGTGGAACGTTGGTGTTTGTTGTGGAACCCATTCAGTCAATGCTACGCAAGTGAACCTAGCAAATCCTGCTGAGTCTTGATCCTTCCCTTTAAAGATCTATGTTAAAAGGAATGATAATTGACATTAAAAGATCGTATGTTAAATCAGGATTCTCATGCATCCTGAAAAACCTGGAAAATGATTGATCAATTTTCCAGTCCTGGAAAACATACGGAAAATGAGAAAAATTGTCAAATGTCCCGGAAACAGTTAAGTTGTCCTGGAAAAATGATCCTCCCCCTGCCTTGTGAATGAATTAAAATTGGTTGAAAGTTCTGCGCATGCGTATCTGTTGTCACCTGATCTTCTGGGCAACATTAATTAACACTAATTAACATTAAGGCACAGCTCTTCTCTGCTCTAGCCAGGACAGCGCCCCATGTGATGCGACCAGCCAAATTTGCATTTCCACTTAGAGCAGTTCTCCAACCCAGTGCCTCCAGCTGACTATGTCATTAGATTTAGAGACTTTTCAGACACCATTAAGGACTTGGCGCCTAGAATCAAAAGTAGCAAATGAAAATTGAAACGTGTCACTGGTATTCATCTGTGACTGTGAGGTTTTTC
The DNA here is from genome assembly GCA_037176975.1 of Arrhamphus sclerolepis. Taxonomy (NCBI): domain Eukaryota; kingdom Metazoa; phylum Chordata; class Actinopteri; order Beloniformes; family Hemiramphidae; genus Arrhamphus; species Arrhamphus sclerolepis. The sequence goes on from JBAMYA010000016.1 coordinate 11,474,755, forward strand.
TCTCCCACAGCCACAGGCTCCTCCCTGTCCTCCGTTGAGTGACAGGCAGATGAGAGTTCTAGTGGGCGTGTCGTTTACTGAGTTGTTCTGTCATATCTCTGATTTCAGCAGAGCAGGAGGTTCTAGGTAATTACAGGTAACAGGTGATCTTAGTGGGCCACACTTCATTCAGGATTTCACACTTATTTGATTGTCTGACAATAGAAACAGAAAATAAGTGAATGAAAACAACTTTAGGAATTCTGTTGTATTAAAATACTGTGTATGTGCACAGATAGATGGAGAGAAGAAATCAGAGACTTCGACTTTTCATATCGACTTAAACTCATTAATTTCAAAAGAAAGTTGTCAACAGAGTGAGATGCCACAGAGACCACAGGGAAGAGGAGCACTCTGACAAAGGGGAAAACTTTAACTATTACATGTTCATTTCTTATTTCCACTGTTGTTAGTATAAATGCATGTGATTTAACATGGCCAAATTGGCATTATAGCTATCAATTGGTCAATTTGATTTTATTTTGTAACTTTTAAACAAATCAAATTCAATTCAAAGACATGTTGATTAAACAACAGAAATGGGCTGTAATGGATGGAAAAAGTAAGAGAGAGGAGAAAGTTAATAGTTAAACATTATAACTCCAGTTTGTCATGCTAATGAAGTGCTACGCTGTAATCTGTGGGTGTGTTTGCATTGTTCTGATACATTTATCATCATTCTTTTTTATACATAAATTATAGCCACAGACTGCAAATCAAATGTCTGAGTAGTGAACATAGAAACAATCTGGATAAATGGAAGTTACCAAAGAATGAGGGGGAGAGGGGAATTAGTGTATGATGTGATAACTGGTCTCTATAGCAACTGAAATGTCCTGTAAAAGTCATGGAAAATAATTTCAGGGAAAGAGTGGGGACCCTGTAAATGGAGTGACATTAAAGATCGTAGGTTAAAGAGATGATGAACAATGTTAATGGGATGATAAATGACATCAAAGATTGTATGTTAAAAAGATGATGAACAACATTAAAGGGATGATGAGTGACGTTACTCATTGTAACGTAACATATGATCTTTCCCTTTAAAGATCGTACATTAAATAGATGATGATTGACGTTAAAGATGGTATGTTAAGGGGATGAGTGACGTTAAAGATCACACGATAAAGGGATGATGAATGACGTTAGAAGATTGTATGTTAAATGGATGAGCGATGGTAAAGATCGTACATTAAATCGATGATAAATGACGTTAAGGATCGTACATTAAAGGGGTGATGAGTGACAAAGATTGTATGTTAAATGGAATATGAGTGACTTTACTTGTTATAACGTAACATATGATCTTTCCCTTTAAAGATCATATGTAATTGGATGATGAGTGAAGTTAAAGATAGTACGTTAAATATCACAGATGCTGAATTATCTCCAAGGAGTCTATTTCAGAAAAGGGAGCAGTATCAGACCAGTCGTTGGAACATAAATACCATCTGTGGTCGGAGGTTATCAGCTCAGACATACGAGGATCCGCAGAGGAGCTGAACTCATATTTATCAGGCAGTGGTTGGCAAGCAGCCGAGTCTCCTGCTGTCAGATTTAATTAAACCGGACTCACCTGTTGGAGAAGCAGTGGGTCCACTCCTCCAGTGTCTGGACGGAGTCCAGAGACACTGCATCATCACATTGTTCATCTTGACTCTTCCTGGAGGTCTTCAAGCTTGTACTTCATCAGAACGTAAACCCCAGACAGGCGTTGGTAGCATCACAGCTGATGAACAACATGCGGAAACAGGAAATTAACTCAGGTCACATGCAGTCGGCTCAAGTGAAAATGACCCAAAAAGACGACAAAAATTAAATCTGAGGGGGAAATGTTAAAGTTGACTTAAAAGTGATGAATTTATGTAACATTTTTAAGACTTTCTGAGGCTTTTCAGGGTTAATAAACCATCTCATAATATCCACCACACTTGTGAGAAATCTTTTTTATTTATTTATTTTTGTCCCTGATAAAAACAACCTCCCCTAGTACTGGGGGGAATGGCTGCCAATATACCAGTACACAAATGGATGTTGGTAAGAAGTGATATGTAAGTTGAGATTTTTACAACAAAAATAGAAAAATAAATAATTAAATAAATAAATAAATTGCTTTTTACAACAAAAACTTAAGATAGTGTAGCTATCAAGTTCCAAGAGTCCAGAATCTACATTTCTAAATGCTGAATGAATAGCAGGTTTGTTCCAAGTGGAAAAGGATCTATGCTGTCGTAGACCCAGTCCCGGAGCTAGCGGAAAATCAGACATCGCAAAAATAACCTACCATTTGATGTATCCCAGGATGAAATGGAGTTTGATATCGTATCTTGAGATATTCTGGTAAGAAAAATGACAAATAAAAAAGATTAAACCATTTCTACACTCATTTGCAGTCAGGAATGTGAGATAACTGGCAGATAAAAAGGAGGAGCACCAATGAAGCAAAATGGAGAGTTTCAGTAAATAATGTTCTTCATCAAAACTTGTTGAAGGGACTTATTGTGGCCTCCAAGGCCTCCTCATATGGGCTTCAGACTGTACGAGCGAACAGAGACTACAGGATGGAGCGGGGAAATTAAAGGAGGATGGTCTTTGGTGCTATGATCAATTTGGTAACAATAAAATGCTTGTGTTTTCCAGAGTTTGTCAGCGTTCCAGGTGTCAGTGAGTGACAGCGGTCTGATTGTGGCGACCCTCGAGCATTCGGACCTCCAGGAGAATGCAACGGCGTACGCAGCACAGGTCTCCGGAGAACCGCGGCTGGTCCTGGTTCAGTTCGTCAACGCCAGTGAGCCTCTGGTGTTCAACGCCACGTTCCACGGTCTCTGCTACACTGTGGGACTGCTGGTCAAACTGGGCCAGAGCTGGTCCAGACCTGTGAAGAGCGTCTCCGTCCTCACAAGTACAAAGCTTTGGTTCTTCACCATTCACTGGTTCTTCATCATTGTTTTTTTGGTTTTCTGAGGAAAGAAAATCAGTTTACAGTGGATTGATGACATGGTAATGATGTTGCCCTTTAACGGTAACAAGGGTGAAATCCTGCTCCAGGCAGTTCGTTGTTTATAGTGCCGCCTCCTGGCCAATCATAGTGACATGTTTTCCTGTTTATCCTCATTCATACTCTGATAATTCCATACTCTTTTTATCAGAAAACGTCATGTTTTACAGCTGAATATATATGTATATGTATATATATGTATAACTTTATTTAAGTTTCAGTGGTTCTCTTGTCTCATCAGAACCACTTCCAGTCCGCAGCGCTCGCATTTCAGACTACAAGGAAGCTCCGGAGACCGGTGTGGTGTTCGACATCGACCCTCCGTCCAGAACTGTCTTCAGCCGGGTCAACATCAGCTTCACCGAAGGACAGGAGCGCCGCTCCATGCTTTATAAAGGTGAGGCCCTTTATCTGTATTTCAAACTTATATAAAAAGAACAAGGAACAAAAGAAAAAGTCTCATGGAAAAAATGGCACTAGTACCTACTCGGCTCTGCTCCACTCGACTCGACTCTGTTTTCCACCAGGTCATTGTATCGGCAAGTACCTCCTTTTTTCGCACCTATTTGGCTGGGGTTCTAACCGAGCTGAGTCGGGCTGAAAAGGCAACATTACCAGGCTGCAGGCCACTGATTAGCCAGGAACTGACATCACTGATGAGTCTTGAGAGCGACTTCTTCACACCCCCCATATTTAAAACTTGGCAACAGCGATTGCGATTTTCTTTATCTTTACAACTTTACTTTAACAACTAAACTTTGATATGGCAAAAAATGGCAAGCAAGCCTTTGTCAAGTTGTACATAACATACTATGCATGTGTCGGGTGTGAGGTAATGGGAAACGAGGAGAAAACAATAGTTTTGCTTGGTTGTTGGAAGTGCGCAAATGCGAATGTTGTTAGTGTTGTGAAGGGCAACCATTAAAGCGTGGATGCTAACATCAGTGGTGTGATTACTGAGTTAGCATTGGTAGCAGAGGATGGTTGCTGCTGGGAATTACAAAGTTCCTCCACCCTTCGATCAGTAGACGTCTTATGAAAGTTGGAAAAATAAGATTGAAATCTGGAAACTCGTTACTGACTTGGACAAAAAGAAGCAGGCTCTAGTGGTTACCTGTCGCTATCAGGAAGAGCAAGAGAAAGCGCGCTAGAAAGCGCTGTGGAACATCTCAACGCCAATACAGGAATGACCGTTCTTTGGACCAAGCTGGATTCAGTGTTTTTAAAAGAAGAAAAGGATCGACAGTATGAAACTTACACGGAGTTTGATCAGATCAGCAGACAGGACGACACTTCCATGATGGATTACATTATCGAATTTGAACGACGGTACAAGTTACGTAAGTTCAAAATGGAATTGCCAGATGCAGTGTTATCATTCAAGCTCCTAGACACCACAGGGCTAGCTCTTACCGCCTGTTCCACCGTCTCTTTTGACAACATGAAATCGGCCCTGAAAAGAATTTTTGGTGATAACGTCTGTCCGCCACAAGAGGGCAAATCTGCCTTCTTCACCAACTACACAGACAAGCGTGATCGGCGTTCAAACTCAGAGCAAAGCCCAAAAACAGCTGCAGGGACCACTCCACTGGACAGATACGGCAGAAGAACTAAATGTGCAATATGCCAAAGCACTTAGTTCACAGCCATCTCCGTGGTGCAACGAGGATGCCTTGACATCCTCAATTGTCGTTGTGGCATATAAAGACGTTGCCGTGTTTTGGGCTGCCTTGTCATGAAGGCCCCTCCCACACTGAGGTGGTACTGAACTGTAATGGAAAATGACTGAGACAGAGGAGAGTCAAGCTGAGGTGAGTCGAGTCAAGACGAGTAGGTACTAGTGGAAAAAGGCCAAAAGTCACAATTTTAATTTTGGATTTTAAGACAAATGTATGATTTTAGGACAAAATGTTTTAATTTACGGTGTTTTCAATTATACAACAGTCATAATTTTATCTGAAAAAGTTTCAGTTTTGCAGTTTAGATTTCATGATAAAAATTGTGATTTTAAGTAAAAAAAAAAATGCATATTTTGTGAAACTTTAAGAACGAACAATATAATAGATTTATTATAAAGAATTTGAGATTTTATAACATGAAAGTTTTCACAACACAGCCATTTTTGTCAAAAAAATATATTTTCTTGAAACAATGTAATTTTACAACAAATAATTTTGATTTTGGGAGATAAAGTTGCAGTTATACAAAATTTGTGAAAATAGTGGTTTTATGACAGAAAATAGGAATTTATACAATTATTTTGTATGCAAAATAATAATTATTAGTTCATTATTAATAATATTTATAATTCCAAATTATTATTTTTATTTTATTATTTTTGGGATTTTGTGAAATTGGGGATTTAAAAACAAAATAATAGTGTTTTTGAAAAGAAGAAGAAGTGTTATTTTAGGACAAAAAGTTTTAATTTTACGTGAAAAAGTCTTGATTTCAATTTAAATAATTGATATGACATGACAAAAGCAAGATTATTTTAATTTCCAAAGCTGCAATTTAGTAAAACATAGTGGCTTTTTAACAATTGTTTTTTATGAAGTTTGTCTTTTTCACATTTACATGAAACAATTTTTCATTTTTAGGACATTTTTAGGTTGATTTTAACCATTTTCCATCCCCAGACTTCTACAAAGGGAAGACGGTCTTCAAACACTGGTTACCGGGGATGTGCTACCAAAATATCACCTTCCAGCTCGTTTCAGAAGCAACCGTGTTGCAGACTGCGTTGGTGTCGCACAGTGACATCACACACACACCTCTGCACCACCGCACAGGTGAGTCCAATTTTTTTGTTTTGTTTTTAATACAGAATTTTAGATTAATTAAATAGTATATTTTATTGGAACATTTGCCATTTTACATCAAAAGTGTAATAGTACTCATGATTTTAGAGCAAAAAGTTTAAAATTATACAAAATTTGTCATTTTCTTTATTCCTGCCCTAATTCTATGTTAAAAGTTGCAATTTTGTGAAAATTGTGATATACAAAAGAAGTCCAAATTTTTCTTCTTTTATTTTATTTTTAATTTGAGATTTTACAACAAAATTATTAATTTTAAGATGAGATGCAATTTTACAACATGATTTTATGTTTCTATTTTGTGTATTTTGTATATATCTTTTATACTTTAATTCAGCAGTGTAAAACTGTTCCATCCCAGGCCTTGTCACCATGGTTACCATGGTTTCTGTGGTTACCATCGAAGGTTCTTCATCAGGTTTCTCACTGGACTCAACAATAGTGTCTCCTGACGACTTTTTGTCCTGAAATTTTACATTTTTCCTGTTAGATGGTCAAGACTTTTGTGAAATCAAATTCTGATTATTGTAAAATTGAGACTTATCTCCTGAATTTTTTCCAACAAGATCATAAATGTTTTCTGGTTGCTTTTAGTTTTAGTTTCTAGGCCGTGGCTCAGTTTTTCAGTTGTAATTTGAGAGAGGAATTTGTGATTTTTAGTATAAAACTTTCAGTTTTACGATAAAAGTTGCAAATTTTGTAAAGTTTTTAATTTTATGACATTTTATTTTTTTTATTTCATGTTAGAATGTTGAAACTAGCGGGAAATCTGATGGCATAGCTCCTTAAAAAAAAAAGAAGAAGAATTGTCTTTTAACAGTTACCATGGTGATGATGGGTTTACACCTGTTTGTTCACCTCCTCACCCTCTCCCTGGTTTCACCCCCATTTCTCTCCCCCAGTCCCTTCTCCTCCCCTCAATGTCTCCCATAAGGTCATCCACCTGAGCCAGAGCACAGTGGGCGATGTCACCAGCGTGGAGGCAGGGCAGCGGTCCTCCCGTCTGGCACGGGATGTCCCGCTACTGGAGGAAGAACAGCCGGAGGAGGAGGAGGAGCTACAGCCCGACGAGAACGTCCCCGAGGAGACGGCCATCACCGTTCACTCTCCATTCAATGCCACGTACAACCTGTCGGGGAGCGCCACCGTCAACGCCAACGGCAGCCGAGCAGAGGAGGCAGAGCCTCAGAGCTACTGGCCGGACACAGCACAGCCATCCGCCACCGACAGGGAGGAGGAGTTTGTGAATGGGAAGCTGCCGGACTACGAGGACTCCAACGAACCCAGCTCGGCCATGGGCCTCCCTGCCGAGTCGCCCGTCCTCCCCACCAGGCTGCCGCCCATCCTGCTGGAGCTGCGCTGGCTGCCGCCGCGACCACCAACCAGCTACGACGGCTTCAACGTCTACATCTACAGAGACGGTAACCTGGCACTGCACATGCTTTGTGATGGTCCTGCTGGCTCCGCCCACAGAGATGTCAAACTGTTTTATAGCAGAACATAAATAAACTAAAATATGTTCCTCCATGGTTTATTCTGGAACTAAATCTGATCACCAAAATTTGCTTTTAAGAAAAAGTGTGTTAAAATTCCGGTTGATTGAAGGAAAAACAATTATCATTAACCTGCTGATTTACCTCCACATTAAATTGAATTTTACAAATTTTTGTTAGAAAATTACAATTATTATATTACCACAATGCATGATTTTAGGTTTTTTATTTTTTTTACACTAAAAATTGCTTTCTTACGATAAAGTTGCAATATTCAAAATGTTACCAGTTATCAACAAAAATTCACAATTTTAGAACAATGAGTTGGAGTCGTGTACAATTTTTGATTTCAGATATTATGAAAAAAAAAATTTTGAGCAAAAAGTTTCTCTAAAAATTGCAATTGTGATTTTGTGACAGCAATTTGTAATTTTAGATTTTATGGCAAAAATAAGCTTTTTTACAATAAATATTTTTTTAAAACTAGTTTTCAGCAAAAATCTGCAATTTTTATAGAAAAGTCGCAGTATTGTAAAATTTGTGATTTTTGATTTTATGGCAAAAATGAGCTTTTTATGAAGAAATTGTAATAATTTGAAATGTATCAGTTTTCAACTAAAATCAGCAATTTAAGAACAAGAAGTTTAACATTTTTGTCAAAAAAAGGCATTATTGTAAAATGATTGATTTTTACAACAGCAATTTATTTCCTGATTTTGTTTTTTGTTTTTTTTGTTTTTTATGAAAATGTGATTTTGTTTTTTGCTTCTTTTTTTTAACGTTAAAGTCACAACATCTTTTAGGTCGTAGATAATGCTCGAACAGTCGAACGCTGTGTCAGGAGATTGGTTGGTTTCTAACCCACTCTGACCTTTGGGCTTTATCTTTTCCTCTTCAGGTAACTCCACCGAAACCGCCACCGTGGATGAAAACACTCACGAGTTTTTCACCGAGCTGACGGAGCCGGGGACGTACCGCGTTCAGGTCGCTACACTGAGCTCGTCCAGCGACTGCGAGTCCCGAGAGAGCAGCGCTGACACCAGCTTCAGCTTCTACCTCAGTGAGTGTTGCCACTGTCTATTTGAATGAACCGATCTGCTTCAGTTTCACAGGAATTGTGGGTAGGAAACGTTGTGTCTGAACCCATTCAGGTCCCGATGGCGAGCTGCTGGAGGAGCTACGCGCTCGTCCTCAATCCGTCAGCGTCAGACTGCTGGACTCCAGCACTGCCGCCGTCTCCTGGGCGTCGTCCTCCCAGAACCACAACGGCAGCCTGGTGTCGGTGGTGTCCACCACCTGCCTGAAGCCGAGCCTGAGCCAGAGGATGGAGAACACCTTTTGCAGCGAGGTAACGGTCGAAATTCCACTGTGAAGTTACGGTTCTGCAACGAAGTAACGCTGGACGTCTGATCACTGCTGAAGGAACGTTCCCGAGTTAAATCAACAATGTGTATTTTAGTTTTAGTTTCTTCCCTCATAGAAATATTTACTGTAAATAGATATACTGAACTCTTAAAACTAAGAATGAAAGAGTACAGATCTATGTGATTTTAAAATAAGAATTTTACACAAACCACACAGTTGGTGAATTAATCACAGAACCAAAGTTCTTGACTTGACTACAAAAAAGCATCTAAGTAAGCAAGAATGTGCTTTTTTGCAATAAAATTGTGATATTTCAAAATGTATCAGTTTTCAGCAGAAAACGTGTGTTTGAAGTTCCGTCCATACATCATCAGTTTAGAAGCTGTGACTGAAATGACGTTACCTACCAAATTTGACGTATCAAGTTCTTCCATATTGTCATTTTCTCAGGAAAATTCCACTAGCGACATTATCAGCAACTTGACGCCCGGCGCCCAGTACCGTGTGGTTGTCTATCACACCAACGGTCCTCTGATCAGCCCGCCATCGGAGCCCGTCATCATCGACATCGGTGATTATTGGGTTTAGATTTGGTGGGGGGGGGGGTCGCAGGCTCTGCCCACATGACACAGGTGTGTGTGTATCAGAGCCCACAGGTGTGCGTGAGTTGGCAGTGTACCCACTGAGCCCGACAGCAGTCATCCTGAGCTGGCAGCGTCCATACCACGTGGCCTTCAGGAAGTACGTCCTGCAGACGTTTTTCTTCAACCCCGTCACGCTGGCATCTGAGTGGACCACCTATTACGAGATCGCTGCCACTGCATCCGTCATCGCCTCCGTGGTAACGCAGCGTCCATCCCCATACCAACCAGTGCGCGGTGATGTCGTCACCCGGTCTCAGTGTATTTCTCTGTTTCCCCCCTCAGAGGGTCACCGACCTGCTGCCGGCCTGGTACTACAACTTCCGCGTTTCCATGGTGACATGGGGCGAACCCCCACTCAGCTGCTGTGACAGCTCCACAGTCAGCTTTGTGACAGGTGAGTTATTTTTTTTGTCTGCATGTATATTCATGGTTAAACCATCTACTATATATATGCAGTTCTTGTAAAAGGGGTAAGTGTGGCAGGTGAGGTCTCACCTGCAGGTCAGTTCTGGAGCAGGGGGTCTAACTCCTTCATTCTGGGCCACATCATCACCATAGTTACTGTTAAAGGGTTACATTGTCACCGTGGTTACAATTAAAGGGCTGCTTCACCACCATGGTTATTAGGAGCGTAACGGATCAAAAAACTCATGGATCGGATCGCAGTTTTGAGTCACAGATTGGATCAATTTTCAGATCACCAAAAAAAGAAAAAATTAACTCTCCATTTATTTTTTTGAAGAACTTTTTGCCCATTATAAAACATTCAGCTCAATGACCTAAAAACAACTTAAGGTGCAATGTAGGACAAACTTGGGAACGATCAGATTAAAAACTTTTGCTATTGGGCTGCCTGGTAGCGCAGTGGTTAGAGCAGGCAGCCCATGCACAGAGGCTGCAGTCCTCCTGCAGGTTGTAGGTTTGATTCCTGACCTTTGACCCTTTGCTGTGTGTCTTCCCCCCTCTCGCCCTGCCCCATTTCCTAACTGCATGCTGTCAATAAAAGGCCACTAGAGCCAAAAAATACATTTTCAAATTATTAATTCCAAATCCACTGTTTATATAGGCACTAAATCAAAGAATCCAATCACATGATGTGCACATATATATGCACCATGCTTTATTTGGAATAGCAGAATTTTGGCATGTGCAGAGTTTCCTAATTACCCTAAAACATCTGCAGAAGAAAAACTTGGTTTGGTCTCCATAGGTATTAATGCTTGTATAACCTCAACACTGTACTGCCCAATCAAGTTCTATACAGATGTTTTTCCGGAGACCTTGTAGGGCTGGTGGTGAGGGCTGTCCCGCAGCCTGGGACAGTCGTTCACCGGCCTCTGGGCTTTAGTCCCCTGATGCATTTTCACCCCCTGCTGGGCACATCCAGAGGCAGCATGGATGCTGACCCTGACCGGGTGGGAGATCGCCGGCGCAACCAGGGAGGCTGCCCACGACAGCGGCAGCACCACCAGAGAGCACCCATGTCACACTGGCCGATGCTGGCCTCCGCAGACGCCCACATTGCGAGGCAGCCACCATGTGTAGTCAGGTTAGTTTTGCCCCACACAGAAAGTCATGATCCGAAGAAGTGTGTACATGGACGCAGTGATGTAGGTGATGTAGGTTTCACGAGCTCTTGTACTCCTCCACAGAGGACTGCTACCACAAAAGACCTGACTATTTCTTGACAGACTAAACACGCACCATAAAGTGGAATTTTTATTTATTTATTTATTTTAAATCTTCGGATCATGTGTGTGCCAAACCATGGAGAGGGATTGGTTCGGATTACGGATCAGCGGTGATCTGTTGCACCACTAATGGTTACCATTAAAAGGCAGGGCAAGTTTATTTCTAGAGCACAATTCATACACAAGGTAATTCAAAGTGCTTTACATCTACATAAAATCACAAGAGG
>JBAMYA010000016.1:11504273-11517805 GCA_037176975.1 Arrhamphus sclerolepis
GTTATGTTATTACTAATTCTTTTTAACTTTGCTATCTTCAACTTTGGGATGGCATGAGCCACTCCAACCCTGAACGCGTAAAATGGGCAGCCGCCACTGCTGCAAACCTAGAAATTAAAAGCAGGGTAAGGAATTTCTGAGCCATCAAAGACACAGGTTGGCTGTCCCAACTTCAAATGTATCCTGGGCTTACCCTAGCTTTCATGATAAAATAATACTGACAATAATGCATCAAAAAAAAAGAAAGTAGGATGACTGTAGAGAATTATGGGAAAAAAAGAATAACATTAAGAAGTGATAACTATATATTATATATTCTATACATCTGTAAAAAAAAAATTAAAGCTTGATCTTTGAAAAAATAAATACATTTTTTAAAAGGTTTTCTAGTTTTGAGTGCTTGCTTTTTCCTCTCTCTCATTTTAAAAGGTCCACTATGATGCTTTTCTTGACTTTCAAAAGGTTCAAAAACTACTCAAACTGTAACAAGACTCAATGTCCTGGCCCTCCAGATGCCATTTTAAGAAGTGCACAACTGCTTAAACAGTAAATAAAAGTACTGAAAGAGCAGACATAAAAAAATTAATAAAAATCTATTTATGGAAACTTCAACTGCATATCGGCATTCTACACGCTGATGATCAAGTTGACTCATTCATGAGACGCTCAAATTAAAAAAGAAAACATCCTAAAACAGTGTGAGAGGGAAAACAACAAATATGTTTTTGGACTAGCACAGGGAACTATGTAGAAGAAATAGAAGTAGTGGAAAAAAAGGAAGTAGTAGTAAGAGCACTAGGAGTACTAGGAAAGACAGATAGCATGAAATATGAAGTAGTACTTATAATAGTCGTAGTAAGATAAGATATACTTTATTAATCCCTGAGGGGGAAATTTATTAGTAGCAATGACAAATAAGAATAAATAATATTACAATAATAAATAAACCAAGATAAATGGTAAAGTAGAGCTATGCTACAGTTACGCATTTAATCCCAGTTACCTGATGCTAGCAAAGTGCTTTATTCTCCAAAATGGTGGACTGTTCCTTTAAGATGAAACACAGCAAAGCAAACAAACTACTGGACAGAAACCAGTAAACTACAAACGGACTTGTCCTACCTTAAACAGCTCAAACTCCTTCTTTGGCATCATGAGCTTTAATTTTGAGACAAAACGTGACTGATGAGATGACATGGACTGATGAAGAAGTGCTAAACTCATTTCAGGCCTCTACCTGTATGGTGTGGCTGTAGATAGGCTCTCCTCGGGCCGTCATGTCCACCGCTCTGGTCATTTCCAAGATGTTGTTCGGCACATAGCCAGACATCCCGCAGCCATTACGGACTTTCCACCACTGCTTCCTGTCGTCAAGAACCTGTCAGACAAAACTCAGGGTTATCTGATCAGTAGTTCAGAAAATAAAAAACAACATTAAAGAAACAACCAATTTCCGACTAAATAGTTTCCATTGTTACTAGACTCTAAAGCAGGGGTGTCAAACTGATCCGTGAAAGGGCCAGTGTGGCTGCAGGTTTTTGTTCCAACCATGCAAAAGCACAACTGACTTGTTTCATTCAATCAACTAAATTGTCTTCACTGAAGGTCTGAACCAGTTCAACTGATTGAATGAAACAAAAACCTCCAGCCACACCGGCCCTTTCACAGATCAGTTTGACACCTGTGCTCTAAAGGGAAGGTATCTGGAAGCAGAGCTGAAGCACAGCAGAAAGGGAGGGAGAGTGTCTTTAAGGCACCATGAGGGATATTATTCTGAATTAGCATTCACACACACATATGAAACCAAACTCTCTCACATACTATACCTCAAACTTCAAACATGTACAAGTGAAATCTTACACACATTCAAATGAAATGCAAAAATCCTATCGTACATACTACTGAAATTTTCACTGGAAACATAAATGATTTCAGTTGAAACGGAGGCTGATTGGTTAAACAGTGGCGGTAAATGTGTTCGCTCGCCACAGTGATTTTCAGTAGTATGAGAGGATTTTCAGTAATTTGCACGAAAGAACTGACATCACAGCTGGTTGAGAAGACAAAGAATAACTGGCCCACCATGTAACCATGGTGATGATGAGGTTTGAGATGAGTGTTTGACAGTTCTGATCTGAAGTAAATGATGGAAGAAATAAAGTTGTCATTTACCTCAACCACCTCATCTTTGAGGACCGACAGCTCAGTGTTGTTTCTTGCCACAAAGTCGTAATTTGATTTGGCAAACAGTTTTTGAGATTTGCTGTCAGCATCAAAACCTCTGAAATGACATCAGTGAGACAACTGTCAGTCAGAGATATCACAAAATGAGGCGTAACATCTCTGCTTTAAGTTCGATGAAAAACAAAACGTTGAGCTCTGAGTAGAATGGTAGTAGAATTTTTTTTTACAGTGTAAAACATGAAAATCTTTAATGTAAGAGACGTGTATTTTAAATGCCCTCTAATTAATCACATTAAATAAGTGTTGATTTTTGTTGTGTAAATAGTTAGGACCGATCTGAACAATTACAGCCGTGGAGAAGTGAACCAACGCTAAACCAGACTGCTGAGATGGAAACAAGGTTTCAAAGATCAACAGAAGTCCATTTAAAAAACTAAAAAAAAAAAAAAAAGGTTAAAAATAGTTTTGATCAAGTTTGATTCAAGGAGAAAGATCACAGAATAGTGAAACAACAGTCAAAGATCAGCAGTGATTAAGACAAGGAAAGGTTTTCACAGGAAGCAGAAGAACATGTTAGCATCAGTTCATTTTAAATATGTCTACTGATAGTTTTAATGTACTTTTGTCTTATCATAAATCAATAATAAAATGTTATCCAAATAAAAGACTTTTTTTAATAAATGGAAACAAGCCTTTTTTTTTGAACAGCTGTTCTATTATTTTAAACAACTGTTCATATTAATTTACTCTTTTACACTCCCATATATTAGATATATGAAGATGTCTGTAGTTTATGCTTGGTACTCTTTATGAAAACACGAGGAAGTAGGATATTATAAAGTGTGATTATTGAATAATGGATTTAGGGTAGGATTAAATTTAGTTTTACTTCTTCCTACCCCTTTTCAGACATGTTAAACTGGTTATATTTGTTATGTATATTCTTATACATGTGTATGTATATATAGATAGGTATAGATTTATTTATTTTGTGTATATGCATATTCATAAAAATAGATTTATTTATATCTATTTATAAAGGGTTCTATACAAGTGTGTATATATATTTGAATACATATATAGATAAATACATATGAGTGTTAAAAGATTTCTTTCCTTTTTTCTATGTGTTGTATGTATTATGTTTCATACATACATACGGTTTTGACATGTCTGGAATGAATCAATAAATACAAAATGTGTAATTATCTGCTTTAAAGGCTGTTGTAAATGACTAAAGGCCTTGTTATACTTCTTCGACTCTGTCACTCCCGAGACACACAGTGGTGTCCAAGGAGACGCAGTCGTATCCACGGAGAGGTGGACCTTTGAGACTTCTCCGTTGCTTGGTGAGTGTTGCAGAACAATTCACCTCCAGGACATTAGGGAGTAACGTTTTATATGTAGACCAGCCTACTATCCCATGACATGTATGGTCGATGACCATAAATGTTCTGGGATAAATAAACAGACTGAGGTAAATAAACAGTTGTGGATTGTTTATTTACCTCAGTCTGCCACAAACAGACCTGGGGTCTGGTTCAGAAAGAGAGCTTACTGAACGTCAAGAAAGGTCCGGTTTCAGAAACTGAGTGCTGCGGTAACCGACTTTGATCTAAACCTGGTCTCTATTACCATGATAACTGACTCTCAACTAAACCTGGTCAGCAGCAGTTTTACTTTAACAAACCAGTTTCTTTCTGTCCTCTCTTCATGAAGCTGAAATGGTTAATCTAATTAGAAAATCGATCATATAACGATCATTTTTGGAGACGTCTGAACTATGACATGTCATGTTTGCATTGGTAACATATGTTGATGATCTGAATAGATATTTTAATAGTTGAATGCTGTCAAACCAGCTAACTTGTACTTGTGACATGTTAGGTTTTTTTTTTCTAACAGCTTGTTTATTTACAAACAACTGCGATCTTATCCTTCTGCAGTGGAGTGATTAGTTAGCTAACCAATTAGAGGTGTGCTCTATCCAAAGGGTCTTCGTTGTTTTTACGGATAGTTAAAAAATTGGGGCGGGATCCATCACCCATCGTAGATGGTGAACAATCTTGGACAGGGCATGTCTGTGAATTGATGGAGTCGGAGAAGTATAAACTAGACTTAAAGCCTATAAAACCATGTGGTTGAAGTGCTGAATACAATGTCTTATTTAGCTTTAATTAAAGTATGAACTGATGGATCATAATTCTTGAGCCTCCGTAGTGACAGAATGAAGAGCGTTGGGATCAGTTCTCCAGGGCGTCACGTGACCTGGGAGTTACCCGTCTACACAGCGGCTGACGGCGTGTTTAAAAGCAGCCATGGCCGGCTCCTGATCCAGGATCTGCAAGCGTTTGAAGTTGTTGGAGTTGGAGAAGGCATACCCGTCAGCCACAGGGAACCTCTGCATTGCCGCCTGCTGCCGAAACACAAGATTAACATGTAGACAGCGTCTTATTGTCAAGCATATTTGATCAGCGAAGGGCTACGTGCCAGCGCTGCAGTCATACCTCCTGAACCAGCCGTAGCCGCGGGTCATTCGGCTGCTGGACGTCGGAGTTGACAAGGCTCTCGGCCAGCTCCGTCAGATCCTGCTCCTGACTCGGGGTCAAGGTCGACAGCGCTGGAGGCTCCCAGCCATCGCGGAAACGCAGCACACAGGGAGGAAAGTAATGGTCTTTAGGCCACTCCAGCCTGGAGGACACAACAGGAACATCAGTGTTATGAGAACAAAACACAAAGAATGAGGACCTGAACATCACAAGAACAGTGATCATTATGAATTCACAAATAAAAGGCTGCAGTTCATTTTCTGACCACTAGATGTTCCAAAAACAAATTAATCTTCATCAACCTCCATGTTAAAATGTTTGACTTTACAGAGGAAATAAACATAATCACAGCCTGGTTTAGAAAACACTTTTGGTCCGCATAGCTAGACTAGATAACTACCCAACTGGAATAAGCAATTTCCGAAGAAAGGGGCACTGGGATTTCTGTTACTATTACTGTTTAAAACAAAACAAAAAAAGCGGATGATCAGCTGTGAATTCTGACTTGCAGTGACCTCTTTTTGTGGCAAAAATTTCTGAACAAGCTCTGACTGGGAGTTTATGGTTTCCATAGTTACCTGAAGTCAAACCTTTCATCAAAACATTGTCTGAAACAAACCCCGCCTGCCACTTATCTTGTCCGTGAGAGCGTTTAAAGATGATCATAAACTTCTAACTAGAACATTTCTGAGGAAATGTTTCATTCAGTTCTGACATGAAAAAGTGGAATAACTGAAGTGGAGAGCAACTGGATTATGTCAGAAAGTCAGGATTTATGAAACAATTATTTTTGTCAAGACTCGTTATTTAAGGACAAAATGTATAAATTATAAGTTAGTTAAAATTATAATTAAGTTAGAAAGTTATTTGTGATTGTACAATAAAAAGTCTTGATCTTCCAAAATTTGCAATTTATGCATGTGTTTGTGATTTTACAAGAAAACAAAATGTGATTTTATTTTTTTTTTAAAAAGCCTCAATTTTATATACATATAATATACACACATACATATATATACATTTATCTTTTTTAAATTTTTTTTATTTTACAATGTAGTCCAGGAACTAGCATGACAATATTGCTGGTTGAGAAAGTAAACTGTCCCATTAACAGTAACCATGGCGATGATGCGGCCCTTTAAATGGTAACTATCGTGATATTGTGACAATGCAGCTCTTTAACAGTAACAATGGTATTATGTGGCCCTTTATGATGATGTTGAGACCCTGGAATGGTAACCATGGTAACGATGCAGCCCTTTAATGGTAACCATGGTGGTGATGTGACCCTTCAACGGTAACCATGGTGATGATGCAGTCATGTAACAGTAACTTTGGTGATGATGCAGCCCTTTAACGGTAACCATGGTAATGATCTGGCTCAGGACAAAACAAGAGTTTGTAGGACCCGAACACCCTCCCTCTCTTTTCACCTGCTTTTGGTCCACCCGTCTCCCAGAGTCACCCACAAGTGTCGCTCCTCTGCCGTCCCTGAAGTGTGCAGGAAGTCGATGGCATCCCTGGTAAGCAGAGGGACCACAACGCTCCGGGCCAGATCTGGACTGCCGGAGGCCTGGATGACCTGAGGAGGAGTGAAGAATAGCGACATTTGTTTCTGCAGCAGGTTTAACCACCTTCATTCTGCTGGTTAATAACGTCAATTCCTGTGACTCACCATCCTGAGTGGTGTGAACAGGAAGTGAACCAGATCCACGGCACTGGGGTTCTGAATGTGGTCCTTCAGCTTCCCCTGCAGGTCAGCGCACAGACAAAGTTAAATGCTCTGAAGGTTTTTAAATTTGGAAACCAAAAAAATCCATCAATTGTCAAAATGATGTCATTAAAATATCTGGAGCAGCCGCTGAAAAATCCAACCAGAACCAAATCTAGATTTAAGCGTTTTATATAAAGTCAGAATAACCGTTGAAGAACATTTTCAAACAGCTGAAGAGCAGCAGGTACCAGCTGGTTAAAGGCATGTTTGAACTTCTGCAGACAGTCCACGAAGTCATCATCGCTGGGAGGTTTGGACCTCAGCGTCAGGACGCCCTCTGGTGGACAAAAAGAGAAAAATCCCAAGCACAAGTTTAGTGCAGGAGCTCAGAGGTCAGAGCAGTGATGGAGGTGAATGTCTACAGCATTTAGGAGATGTTGCTTTGGTTTGGTTGAAGATGATGACTTGATGTCTCAAATGTTCCTAAAATAAACCCCACAGGTTAAATATTGTTTGGGGTTTACGGCTTCAGTAATTTAGTCTTGGCTATAGCTGATCTTGTAACTGCAGCTATGACACATTATTGTTTAACCAACTACAGGCTTTACTAAACAAACATTTTAAAATTTGGTTATAAAGGTGGAGGAAGCATTGACACCTTGTCTTTCTGATCTCAGTCTCAGATTGCCATGAATTATTTAATAGAATCGAGGCTGTCTATCTTCCATAGTCTCACTCTATTCTCCTTTTTCAGGCGATGTTGTGGTGATTTTATGCTCCCCCTCACCTCCCAAACCTTCCATCTTCTGACCATCCTGGTGTTTATCTGCACCTGTTAACTGAATGCCACTGTGGGATGCTCGCTGGTGTGTCTGACCAACAGTCCAACCCTCCAACCATCACATACTTATATATTTTTATACCAGATATTTGGATATTTTTGTAACATATCCATCCGTCCATCGATTCCCACTTATCTGGTTTCGGGTAATGGGGGCAGCCATATCCCTGACCACCTCCTCCAGCTCTTCCAGCTGAAAACCAAGGCCCAGACCAGCTGAGACATTGTCTCTCCAGTGTGTCCTGGGGCCTCCTTCTGGGGCCAGCTGGCTATCAGCAGGAGGGTCCCCCTATAATTGATCCACGTCCTGTTCAAGGTTTCTTCCCAAGCTGTTTTTTTTTTTTACTTGCCACTTTTTGGCTTTGCAATGTGCTCAGGGATCATGATCTGAGAAGCGCCTAGAGATGACTTTGTTGTAAATAGATGATATATAAATGAATTGAATTGAATTAAGAGAGTAGAAATTTGGAAGTGGCTAGTTTAGCGTGAGGGCAAGCATACGCTGAACCTCACCAGATATTTTCCTGTCAAGTCAGCAAGAAACAGAGATGAGTGGTGATCTTGTCTACTTTGTTGCGATTACTGGCGGAAATCAAAGCAGAGAAAAGCAATAGTCTGGAAACCCTGGAGGAGTGCGAGTTCTGCCCCCTTACAGGAAATATTCACTGGTACTCGTGCTGTAACAGTCAGCTTTGTTCTGTTCTTTGCTCAGGCGTGGCTCTCACCTCCTGGACTTTTCTTCTTGCCCTTCTTCACCTTGTTCCTCTTGGAGAGCTCGTTGAATGCCTCAGCGGCCTTTTGAAGTTTGGTGATGAAGAACTCGATGTCGTCCAGGATGTGGTTTAGGATTTGCTGTGAAAACAGTGACTTTACTGATTAACCCTGAACTGGCAGAGTCCAGTTTTGTCACGCACCCTCCTGCACCGATGTAAGCAGATTTACTCTCCAAAGCCTTCAAACTCTGATTACATTTCAATCAAACTGCGCTCTGCAATCAGCTTAGCTCTCTTTTCTTTTGTGCTGTGAACTGGAATGACCTCCAACTGCTCTGAGATCATTTTTCCAAGAGTAGACAGATGTGCAGCTCACCACATCCCAGTCCACTCGGGCCGCTGTCATCTCCACGGAGCCATCATCTAGTGAGAGCAGCCCATCGTCTGCAACAAGATGATCAGAGTTGACAAATAGTTCAGATACACAACACCGCAGTTGCTGTGAACACACATGGCCACAACAAACCAGTAAAAACCAACACACTACTGTACACATTTATTTATTACAGTAGGAAGATGGCTGACTTTTTAATGTGATTCACAAGACATCAAAGGTTCTGCATATAAATTCTGATATCGATGAATTTCTTATTTAAACTGTTTGTTTCAGTTTTAGTTGACTGATCTGAAGAGAAAACAGGTCAATTTCTTATTTCAGATAAATGGCAGTAAGCAGAACATCTGGGAAACAACAGCTCAGAGCTTCAAAGTGTTCTGTTGTTGGATTTATGAACTCCTCACAGTTCGTCCATAACCAACACCATATTCGAATGTAAAGGCTGGTTTATATTTCTATGTCAGCTGTATGACGTAGGTGTGAATGCAACAGCATAGGCTTCAGCTCAAGTGTGCTATGTGATTGGCAGATTTCTTCATCGTTTCTAATTCCTCGACTGGTGCTCAACATTGATCAGCTCCAACTCACATAAAAAGTATACTTCATTTACTCTGTAAGCTACATACATAAAGTAAAGTAAAGGAAACATGGCACTGCGAGCTACAGCGCTAGGCCTGGTTGCAGTAACCATATAGCACCACACAGTGGTTACTTAACATATACCACGTTAGGACCTGGTCTGATCATAGACGGGTCGCTATAGACTTGCCTCCTACGGTTTAACAGGCAAGAGAGTTCTGCCCATCTGCAACTTGATTAATAATATGGAAGATAATTTGGTGGGAAAACCCAATATTACATCTCCCATTTGGGCAGGGGGACGGGGTGCTGGATTAGCCTTTTAAAGCAGTATTTAAAAAATGGGAACCACCCCAGGCCTATACAGTGCTGCAGAAAAAGAACCTTCCACCTACAGGTTGGTGGTGGAATTACAGAGTGATGCAAACAATAATACAGAAGTAAACATGCAAGAGACAGTGATGTAATGCATCTGCAGAGCATAGCTGCTATGCAGAGGAATAAATCATCATTAAGAGCACTTGTAAGTAGTAATGGCTCCAGCACCAGTCTAGGCTGCAGTTTGATGACTGAGTCATGTCATTGGATTTGCTGCCATGTGCTCTGACAGTCACGTGAAGGTAGGAGTGGTCGGAGCACCTGGTGGTGAGTTGGATCAGATGGAGTGGAGGGTGCTGGTCAGATTTGTTGGACCCAAACAGCAGCGAGGACTGCCAGACAGATCAACTTTCACCTCCAACAGAGTTTCAGGCAGATTTTAAGTCCAAACAGGTCATTTCTAACCTCCCACTGGGTGGCCAGATGTCAGCCTTCCTTCTTAGTCGTTTATTTTCCACTATGCGCCGCCACTGGCATTACAAGTCACGCTACTTTAACTCCACAGGCTTCTGTATGGATTAAGAAAGCACCAAACGCTGCCGGTGACTCAGGAAGGCTCACACTCAGATATTACTATTTTCTGAGGTTTTTCTCAATTCTGATTTGTCAGAAGGCAAAAGTCAAGTCACCTTTATTTATGTAACGCATTTAAACCAAACCACAGAGCAGTAGATTAAATATTGTTTAAAAAAAAAAAAATCACTAAAATGTGGGCTTTAAGTAGCATTTCTGTTCCCTCTATGACCCCAACAGGACCTCTCACTTCACACACTACACTCACAATCTGGCTGCTCATTGGTCCACGCAGACCAGGCGGGCGCTCGGCCTTTGACATCCTCCTGACTGGATGACAGTGGAGGTTCAGGCGCAGGTGCTGCTGGGGGAGGTGGGATCAAGCCGTCACTCTTCAGAATCATCCTGCAGACATGGAGGATAAAAACATGTGAACTGATCAGCCAATCAGCTGCGTGTATGAAAAACCATTGCCTGAAGATGAGTTCTTACTTCAGAGTCTCTGGTCGTTTCTTCACTTTGCCTCCTTTGGCATCGATCATGGCACTCTCAATATCTGCGTGGATCAGATTCGCCTGCTCGAAACAAGTTTTAATTTATTACGCATTCAACAGGTTAAAACACATTCAAACATGAAATCCAGCCATTTTCAGCAGTTTTATTTTAATCAATCAGCAGATTTTCAAAATAAAACCTTCAGTAGTGGAGCACCACAGAGCTCTACTCTTGGCCCTTTATGATTCCCTTTAAATCTAATCTCAAATTTAGCAAAGTTTTCATCATCAGCTTCAGCTTTTAAAACAAATTATTTTAGATTTTATCTTAAACTTTTTAGTTTGTGACATTTACTTATTTTTTACCTTTTTAAACTGTTTTACTATTGGACTTTCTTGAATGCAGAAACAAGCAAAACATCAAGCTGTTAAACACAAGTAAAATATTCTGCAGCTCTTCAATTATTACATCAGTAAAAACAACTTCTGAAACAAACTTTAATTTACCTGACATTTCTTGTATTGGATGAATAGAGCAAGAATCAAAAAGGCAAAATTCAGAATCTATTTGCAGTTTCTGGGTTTTGCTCATGAAGTATTTGTTTTGATGTCAAGATAAAGTCAAAAGTCTTCCAGTAACAAAAAAAACCCCTACCCTTCTACACTTGACAAACCCATTAATCCACTAAATGTATTTTTGAATTTTAGCATTTTAAACATGTAGTTTTAATATTTCATGATTATTGTGCATGTATCAATGCATTACGTATATACTTTAAATTCTTGATTTAATAATATCAACGTCTTTGCCAGAATGAGGTTTGAATAAACTGTATTTGATGAGAGCTGAAATCACTGATATCATCATGTCTTCTCCAGTCAGAGTTTACCTTGAAGTCGTCACACTGGAACAGGTGGAGGTCCGGTTTACTCTGACCCGCCTCTTTACACACCAGAGCCAGGATGGAGTCATAGCTGCAGGCGTTCATCACCGCCTGGCAGTGCTGGACTGACCTGATGGGGAAGTTCTCCAACTCGTTCTAGAAAACAAAAGTTGAATGACAATGAGAAGATCAATGTGAAAGTAGTCAGAACAAATATCAATGCAGGAAGAGGAAACATCCGACTGAGGAAACAAAAACAAAATACCTCAAATCAAGCAGATAAGTTTAGACGAAACTTCATCTTATTTGCTCATTTAGTCATCGAGTTTAGTTCCTTTTACTCATATTGATTGTTTTAAATGTTTTTTTCTGTATGTTTCAGTTAGAGATGATGGCATCCTCTTCAGCCTGTACCATCCTCCTCCTCCTTATTCTACAACATAATGAGGTTTCTTATCACAGCTTATGCCGATGACACCCTGATCTATCTAGAACTCTCACCAATGACTGTGGTACAATCATCTTCTTATTTCAGTGTTTAGTGAACAACTTCCTCCAGTTGAACAAGGAGAAAACTGGAGCAGTGACTTTTGGTAATAAAAAGGGATGATTGCAAATAAATATGCTCTAGAGCAAGAAAACAGGCCATGAGTCATACTATGCAGATTCTGTTGAATCTACATAACATGGGGAAGTACAGAGTCGGTAAATCAGCAGTGGTTCAGCCAAACATCCTCCGTAAATTGTCACCTTCGTCTCCAGGTCAATGAGGCTGACTGTCTTCTCCTCCACCTGCAGCAGCATCTCCTGAGACCACACTTTCCCTTTGGCATCCAGCAGACGCAGCCGTCTGACGCCATCATCCACTGAGATCAACCCTTCTTTACGATCCAACACGAATGTCGTCAGGTGCTGAGCAGGACACAGATCTCAAATTTCAACAACAGTGGAAATGTGATATGCTTAAAGCCAGTCCATGTAACAGTACCACTTCTGACCACATAAGGGTGAACAGATCTAGAGACAAAAGAGCCCCTGGCAGTGCTGTCATAACGAGTGTGTATGATCAGCTGTGTCTTATAACTCCATGAGAGTTGCACTTTGTTTGATGTAGAATGAACTTTCTTGTAACCTGCTACCCCCATGTGGTTAGAAAGTCAAAACTGCTACAGCATTCTTTTAAATGTACAGTCGGCCATGAGAGGAGGAGTGCTCCAGACATGGTTTTCTTTCGATTTAATTGTGTACATTAAGTCATATTCTTATAAAACCATAATTCCAACATAGTTGATAATGAGACTATTTTTACTATTTAATGACTCATTTTGAATTTGATGGCAGCAACATGACTGAAAAAATGTTGGAACTTGAGCAACAAAAAGCTGGAAGAAAAACAGACTGAGAAACATCTACAACTAAACTATGTATTATGTAAACTAATTATATAACAATTATGTAAACAGGTCAGCAGTTGGTTCATCAACTGGAGAAAAAAAAATTCAAAATAATGAACTGAAGATTTTGACTGACCATCTATAGAAGAAAACACAAAAAGAGTAAGAATCGGAGGAAAAATCACTGGGCACGTTGAAAAATAAATAAATTATGAATAGGTGCTCGCTGGTAGCTCAGCATTGAAGACAGTCACGGTTTAAAAATATCACTGCAGTTGAGAACACAGCTACCATGCTGTAAACAAATGCTGATAAAAGCTCTATTGTGTTCTCTGGGGTAAAATATAAATACTGTCCTGTGGTTAGGTGAATCCAGTTTTGAATGCCACTATCTCCAGATTAAATAGGAGTCAGACTGTCTGGCCTGTTATCAGAGCTCAATTCAAAACACCCCATTGCCTACACTGTAGCTACGGTTTAGATATGAAAGCTACGGCGCAGGCTATGATGTTGGTGTGAAAGCTACAGAATAGGTTACAATGTCGGTGACGGTTAGAACAATAATTTGCTGCAATGTCTGTAAAAAAAAAACTGGTGTTCAGCTACATACAGGAAGTAAAGGAAGCGCAGCACTGCGAGATACAGCGCTGCATAAAAAGAACCCACACTACCATCTAGTGGTCAGTGGTGAAATTACAGAATTGCATAGCTTACATGCATAGCTTTGAAGGCAGAAGTATACAGGACTGTCTCAGAAAATTTGAATATTGTGATGAAGTTCTTTATTTCCTGTAATGCAATTAAAAAACATGAAGTGTCATACATTCTGGATTCATTACAAATCAACTGAAATATTGCAAGCCTTTTATTGTTTTAATATCGCTGATTATGG
>JBAMYA010000016.1:11517905-11531365 GCA_037176975.1 Arrhamphus sclerolepis
GTGTGTAAATATATACATGTACACACACACACACACACATATATATATATATATATATATATATAATTATTATTGTTGTTGTATATAATTAATCATATAATTATTAAACATGCAGCAGTGAGGTTTTATTGTCAGTAGGAGGTAGCAGCGCGCTGATCTACGTTTAAAATACCGGAAAAGAGACAATGAAGAAGAAGGCGATGTAAACAGAGACAGCGAAATATTTATTCTGATGGGGGTTTTTTCTAGCACATGTAAACCTCCTGCACCCAGGCGGACTCCAGAGTTCGGGTTTTAATCGTCCCTGAGCTTTTGTCCGAGAGGAGCTCACGTGATTCTGCTGCCCGCAGGTTGAGATGGACGAAAACAAAGTGAGAAGCTAACGGTGGCTAATGCTAGCCGTTTTTGTTTGTTGTTCTTTTTCGAGCCGCTGCACTGTCAAAAGTCAGAATTTGGGGTTAAAGAGCAATTAAGGAGTCAAAAGGTGTGATTATAAGTCAGGATTTAAGGTTAAATAGCCGTTAAAGGGTCAAAAGCTGTTCTCTTTAGTTAGGCCTTTTTAGTTAAAGAGCCGTTAAATGTCAAAAACTGTTTAAAGACTATGGCTGACCTAAATGTGACCTAAATCTCAGTTGGAGACCTCTGGAGGCCGAGATGATGTCTGTTCTCTGTTTTTCTGCGTCTTTCTGCTTATTTCATCGGAAAACATGACAAACCCTGACATTTAAAGGGTTAAACTCTCTATAAATGATATATTTGGTGTGAACGTACGTTTGTCTATCCGTGGTGTCAGATGGCGGCTGGGAAAGTGAAGAAACCTGGGAAACGCGGCCGTAAACCCGCAAAGATCGACCTGAAGGCCAAACTAGAGCGGAGCCGACAGAGCGCCAGAGAGTGTCGGGCCCGTAAGAAGCTACGGTACCAGTACCTGGAGGAGCTGGTGTCCAGTAAGGAGAGGGCCATCTGCGCCCTGAGAGAGGAACTGGAGATGGTGAGGAGATATGCTGATCACTGATCAATCACTGAGGAGGCTTCTGATACTTGACTATTGACAGGCCTCATAGAGAAGTTTGTGTCTGCACACGATGTGAGTCGTTTAAAATGATTGTTTTCTCGATTTCATAACAGAAAGAAACTTGCTAATCTGTCGTCAGTGTGGAAGTTTCTGAACTTGCAGTTCCTCTACTGACCACTAGTGGCTAGCTAGCAGCCTCCATTAACCTCCAGGTTAAAATTAGTTATGCCGTTTGTTTGGTGTTTAAATTGCATACTTTCTGAAGGTGAATTAATTATTAGAATAGTTATCATGATTTAAGACTTTTCAGAGATTAAATTAGAATTATTATAATTAAATTATGCGATTGAAAATAATAAAACTAAACTGAGGTTAAATCTGAATATTCAGATAACTTTTTTTTTACATTGAAATTGAGTCAATAAATAAAAGTAGAAAATATTCAAATAGTTCAATGTATTTGATTAAAAATAAAATAACTAAATATTTGTAATATATCACTAAACCTTTGAAGTAAGTACATCAAATTGAATGAACAAAAGTAGAAATTCTTATCAGGATTAAAAATGAATATGTATATATAAATATATTTATTAAATGAAATTCAAAAATACTAACAATAATTCTTAATAATAATAATAATTAATTGTTGCAGTAGTTGCCATGATTTAAGTCTCTCAGTTATAATTAAACTCTAAAATGTGTAAGCTGTTAGCTGATAAAGGCTCCATGAACTTTATAAATGAAACTTAACTGATTAGATTCACATCATTTTGGTCCCTAAAGCCTATTTGACCGTTTCTCAGCCTATCTGATTGGTCCCTGACTGAGCAACCAGAAAAATCATTCTCTATTGCCACATCTGGGGCGAAATATCCGTTTGGACAAAATATCCGTCTCTCTCAGTCACAACAATGAAAAGAGCGTCGTTTTTATTTGCTTGTATCATCATTTAACTCACTGGATTATTTTTTGTTGAACTTTGTCTTAGTAAAAAGGAACACTTAAGAACACAGTGCACACAGTGTAGTGGTGGGCAGAAATCAAAGCTGTACCACCAAAGCAAAGTAGGCATAGGCAGCAGGCTACAACTGCAATCATGTTTTATTTTTCTTACAATGGTTAAACGGCGTGTTTGGGGCACTTGTAAACGTGACACCCGCTAAGATATTTGAGAGCCCTGGCTGTTGGTTTGAGGCGGCCAGCATCAACTGCTTACTCTGCCATGCTGTTAACTATTCAAAACATCCCATTTTCGCAGAAAACCTCAGTTTTTCAAGTTCACTACATGTACACGAAGTGTTTTAGTCTTTTTATTAATGTCTAGTTGCTGTTGGTTTTCTTTGGTACATTAATTAGCAATAAAGCAATGTAAAAACACATTTTTACAATTGAAGTGGAGATGGATATGATAATTTTTTCCGACCTAGCAACGGCGTGGGACTTGGTAAAGGGTCAATTTCTGTTTCAGCCACACCGTCTTTAGTGTTTTTGAGCTTTTCTCTGTAATTCCATCGCCAGACAACCAGAGGGCAGTGTTTCTCTTCTGCAGCACCACAGCCAGCAGTTCCGTGCTTCCTTTTGTTTACTTCATTTATAAAGCTAAAGCATTCCAGTGGTTCAGTAAAAAATATATTTGAGTTGGAGCTGATAAACATCTTCAGAGACCTGTTGGTGACGTCACAGCTGCTTTTATTTATTTAGCATCTGGCATTTATAAACCGTGATTATTAGTCAAAGTTTAGGGTTAAAGAGCCGTTAAATCAATAAAAGTAGAACCGTCTTCCTCAAACTTTATTAGTGTATTCATGATGACATGTACCAACCTCAATGGGGATGGCCAGTAGGGGGTGCTCCTATCTTTGGAGTGAGAGAGTATGTTTATTTTAAATGACCATGGTGTATTTTTGTGGTTGTCTCATCAGTACAAGCAGTGGTGCTCGGCCATGGATCAGGGGAAGATCCCGTCAGAAATCAAAGCTCTGCTGACTGGTGATGAGCAGAAGATGCCGCAGGGCCCCGGCAGCACCAAGACGTCCAAGAACAACAAGAACCACAGCAGCAGCTCCAGCTAGACCTGTTCATCCTTGTCATCTTCCTCACTCTGAGCTTCTCTGCAGGAAGTCCAGTAAAAATGTTTCAGCTTTTAGTCGTCACAGCAATGCTTCAAGACTTTCCTCTGACTGTTGTCTCCAGGAAGATGAACTCTTGGTCCTCTAGTGGGACACAATCGTTTTCCAAGAGACATAAAACCAGCAGGTGTGTGTGCCCCCTGGTGGTCAGCAGTAATGTTGATGCTTCTAGATGTTCTTTAGTTGGTTAATCTCTTTAATCTGAACTGAAGCTGAAAAAACAAATAAGTTAAAAATGACTGGCACTAAAACCTTCTTCAGCTGGGTCCAGTCTGCTGGTCCTGGATTGGCTGGTTCTGGATCTGTTGGTCCTGGGTCTGCTGATCTTGGATGGTCCTTTTCCCAGACTGTCTGCTGGTTCTACTATGAATCGTTTGTGGAAAGTCAAACATGGTAAAGATAAAAAAAAATCAGCTGATTTCATTCCAGTTTTCTTTGTTCTTCTTTAGATAATTAAAGTGTTTGATTGTTGAACTTTTGTTCGTAACATTAAACCTCCTTTGTTAATGAGTCACTGTTGACTTTGGTTTCTTGTGACCCTTAAATCCTCCAGCTGGACTATCGGGACCCCAAGTCCAGAGTTACTACAGTTAAGCAAAACTAAAACCCTTATTCAGTAAAACTCAAACTACAGACTTGTTTGTTAAATTAACTAAAACTAAACTGAAAAATAAAAACTATTAAAAAAATTCTTAACTATTCCAACTCATTATCGACAGTATTTGGTTTCAGATGTTCCTCTTACTTTCCTCTGGATTAAGTCGATTATGAAGTTGAATAAGAAATACCCGGATTATGAATTGGGATTAATTAAATTAGAAAATTAAGAATTTCAATAAACTATAATTAAGAGTATGAATTGGAATGAACTGGCTTCTGAATAAGAATGAATCTAATTATGAATTGGATTATAGTTGGATGTTGAATTAGGATTAATTAGAATAAACTGGATTATGAACTGGATTATACATACATAAAATATAAAATGTGAAATTCTACAAAAGTCGTGACTTCACGTCAAAATTCACATCTTTGTTGATATTGTGATTTTACAAGAAGAAAAACAGCTTTTTACAACTAAAGATAGCTTTACAATATGAGTTTTAGGGAATCAAGTCAGAATATGATGTCAAACACACATATACATGTGTATATGTATATTGTATATACATGTGTGTGTACATATACATATATATGTATATTCATGTTATGGAAACCCTTTTATTTATTCAATTTATTTGTAAAAGAAATGTTAAAAAATATTTTAATTTAACCATACACATTTTCAGGATTTTAATATTCATACTTTTATTTATGTACTTAATTTTAAACTTATTTAAATATATTTATTTAAAATGACAAATTAAAAATGAGTGTCAATATTGTTTTAAAATTATATTATATATATGTACATATATATATATGTGTGTGTGTGTTTTCCTTTGATTACATTTTTAAACATTTTTTTATTATCAATTGACTGATTATTAATTCCCCAATCTTAACACAGCTGTTTATGTAATTTCTCAGAGAAAAATGTCCTGACTGACTGAAGATGAGGAGAGCGTCTACATCAGCAGCTCTGACAGTTTTCTATCTATCTATCTAGATGTACACACACAAACATATATAGAGATATATACATACATCTGTTACAATAACACAAAATTACAGCTCCAAAAACCTTTTTATTAGACAACATAAAGAGATTCTGGGTTTCATTAGTTAGCTGTTTATACGTTTTCAGCAGCAAAGCACATGATGTCAAAGGTAACACATTATCCGTCACTAACATTAACTTAGCTACCAGACACAAATGTAGTTACAAAGGCTCACTGGCAGGTGGTTACGGACAATGCTAGCTGGCTCAACAAGTTTCACGTCATCAAAACACGAAACTGCTGCGTCCACAACAAAAATAATCCATTGAGAAAAAAAAACACGACACAGAACGTATTAAAAGTGATGGCTGCCGATTGGTTTGTTACATCAAAAAGAAGCCCTTCGTACGTAATGAACACATTCTGAGAATGTTTGGGCAGCGCAGGCGTGTTAGCGTCCAGCTTGCTGACCTGCCAATACTGGTGTTGTGCTGTTTGAAGAACAACGTTCAACGTCGAACGTTGGTGGTCCCGAAACCACCGAGAAGTCGTTCACACAAAGGTGTTGGGGGGGTTGGTGTTGGTGGGCCAAGCCACCTTCTTCTCTTTCGCTTCTCGGTCAAATGCGTCGTACGCTGCGTCCTTGGCGACCGTCTTCGCCTGCACAGGGACGTCCACCACCCCAACGTAGTTCTTTTTGGCCATGCGCGAGCTGGCGGTGATGGTGTATGCGTTGCTGCGGTAACACTTCATTGATGACGTGCAAAAGGTCTCCCGCATGCCGCGCCTGAAGTTGGCGTTGTAGACGGAGTACAGGGTGGGCTTGGATGCTGCTGAGCTGAAGCAGATCCAGATGACAGTGGCAAAGAACAGCAGTCCCTGCCGGTCAGGCTCGTCGGACTCTGATGGGTGCCACAGCTGGGCGACATAGAAGGGTATCCAGGTGAGGAAGAAGACTGAGTTGAGCATGAGGAACATCTTGATGGTCTTGACTTTAGTCCGTGGGACAATGTTCATGGTGCGGCGCACTGTGTGGCCATCAGCACTGATCCTCCAGATGTAGCGAATGACCCGCTGGTAGAAAGACACGATTGACGCCACTGGGACCAGGAAACCAACCAGGAGGTGAATGGCGGCATAGGCGACGCTACCCCAGCTGTTGGGCAGGAAGAAGTCGCAGTGACCATCTGTGGACGTGGATCCGTAGAAGAGGAGGCACGGCGAGACAAATGCCGCGTCAAACAGCCATGAGGCCACGATCATCTTCTTCGCCTTCTCTCTGGACACCTTGAAGCTGAGAGGATACACAATGGTGTAAAACCGGTCCACGGAGATGGACAGCAGGACGTAGACCTGAACACCCGGACAGAGGTGCTGTAGGTAGCGGACCGCCCTGCAAGCAGCGGTGCTCAACGGCCATCGCCCCAAAGCCACCTGCAGGAGGTCGAATGGAGCGCAGCCTAGGCTCATGAGCAGGTCCGCACAGGCCATGGACACCACAAAATAGTTGGTGGTGGACTGAGTCCGCCGGCTCCTGTGGATGACCAGGCAGACCAGGGCATTTCCCAGGATGGAGACCAGCCAGAGGACCCCGAACACCAGACTCAGGACGGCAACCTCACCTGAGGTCAGTTCATATGAGGCCGAGGTCCTGTTGGGCTGGCCAGATGGCGAGGCCTCGAGGCTGCAGAGCGTAGTGGTGGGCAAAGAGGCCAGGACAGATGAGTTTTCTCTCTTGGAGAAGTTAAAGGACATCTGATGCATCAAAGACGGAGCGTAGGGAGACGGATTCACGCCGAATCTGTCGGTGGACTGGGCAAGCACAATTGCTACACCGTTGCATCCGAGAAGAGCTGTGAAAAAAAACCCAACAAAAACCAAATTCAATTAAATCTAGAAAACTTCAGGAGAAATTCTAAACCGGTTTGAGTCATTAGTGACATCATAAATGTGAATGACTGAGAAGAGAGCAGCCAGGAATTGAATTGCCACCAAACACCATTTCCTGTTGAAGAACTTTTGTAGGGTTTTTCACAGGGTGATGCTGTAGCTGTGGCGCTTTTCTTTACTTCCTGTATGTAGCTTAAATGTAGCATTGCAGCAAATCAAGTATAACTTCTGTGATGCTAAAGAAGCAGCAGCAGTGAGAAATGAACCTATCAAACCAATTAATCCCATTGCCCCTCGTACATTCGGAGAGTGTTGTAGCTTGTTAGCGTAGGTATGCTGCCACTTCAACATAAAAGTGTAAATCAGGCTCAACAAGGTTTACTGATCTAATAAATGATTGAACTCTGTAATGTTCCTTTAAGAGAACCAACACTGCTGTTAAGGACTTTAATTCACAAAGGCCATTTTATTTTATTCACTTTGACGGAAGTCTAGAAACACGTGACTCTTTAAAACCATGAAACTGAGAAGTGATTTCATTAATTCTGCTCTGGGACTTGAGGGTTTTGTGTCTTCAGGGGATCCGGCGGATCGTCTGAGGGGCGCCCATTAACGACGTGAAGAAGCCCATGAGACTGAAGCTCTGCATTTCTGTTGACTCCACTTCGTTTATTTCCTAGCAACGTCATCCTTCCTGACCGATGAGGATAGACTTTTAATTAGCGCCTGAACACCACGGTGTTCTATTGATTGTATGACAGTCATGGGGTTGTACTATAATAATGGGGTTGTACTACAGTAACAGAGTTGTACTACAGTAAAGTACAGTTTCCTCTCTTTCAGTTCACTCAGAAGGAATAATCACTTTTTTTTAATTAAAATTAAATGTTTATGTATAATTCATCGCAATTTAATTGTTTTAAATGTATTTCCAGGTTTACCATAATATAAATCATCTTTTTTTCTATTATTCCCACCAGGTAGCATAAGTACATCATATCTTTTAACCTTGTTCATTTTAATACCAGGTAGTCTGTCAGACTGTTTTTAATTGAATATTTCATCTGACCCAGTCTAGCCTGGTTGACATGTATATGTATCAAACATACTCACTGATCCTTTATTGAAAATGTATATTTACAGCTAGTTATAGTTTACAGCTTTATAAAAGTTAAAGCACCAAAAACTATTTTTTTTAAACATGTAAACCATCGAATGCTTGGCATTCCAGGTTGAAATATGACATAAGATGTTATTAAGCCACATTCCTGTAGTCCTGTTACCATATCTGTTTTATTCAAATATCTAACATGATTTTCTAAGTTCATCTGTCTATCTATCTTTTATCTAACTACCCTAACCCCTAACCCTAGTTTCATTACATTGACTTCTTGTTAAATTTAGAATTGAATTCTAAGTATTAGTTCTTACATCCAAAGCTTTGAATGATAAAGCTCCAATATATATGAAAAATCTATTAGAACACTCTGCTCCCTGAATGCAGGTTTATTTGCTGAGTCTGAAGGTCTAGGAAAGGTGGCAGATATATTTCGATATCAGGCTCCTCTATTATGAAATCAATTCTCAACCTCGGTCCAGGAGGAAGACAAATTTAAGGTTAGGCTGAAGACCTTCCGTTTTGATAAAGCCTGAAACTCTGTAGTCTCTTAGACCACCTGCTTGTTATGCTGCTCTAGGCCTAGGCTGCTGGGGCGAGATCGTCCTGTTGTTCACGGAGCATCTTCAAATCGTCTCAAATTGTTATGAATCATTTAGTAGTATCAACGTTTTCTATCTTCAACCTGCTGTCTTGCCCCAACCACCACATATTTATATATTTTTAGACAAGATATTTGTAAATTTTTGTCCCTCTCCTCTCTCTGTCTCTCAACCTCTGTCCCGTTTCCCTCCTCATGTCTTCCTTTACCCAGCTGACTATCAGCAGGAGGGTCCCACTATAACTGAGCCAGGTCCTGGTCCAGGTTTCTTCCAGAGAAGGAATTTTTTTATTCCGCTTTGCCATGTGCTCGGGGCTCATGATCTGGGTTTCTGAGAAGAACTGGAGACAATACGCTATAGAAATAAGATTGAATTGAACTGAGTAGAATTAGATCATTTTCTTAAATACATGACAGAAAAGTATAAAAAATGGATTTATTTTTCAAATATTTTGGTGCCTACATTGTCCTCCAGTTCTGGTATGACCTAGTCGTTGCTGACTTCCTGGGACTTGGAATTGTTTGAACTGTTTTAATCTGCTGCTAACCAACTTTTTTATCAGTTGCTCAAGAATCAAACCAAAATGTAGCATCTGATTTAAACTCATTTCTGTTTCTACGAAATTCAGCATCATTTAGTTGTTCAGAGCGAATGATGAAAAATACATCCAGATAAATGCGTCTGTTCGGTTTTCTTCTGCATCACTGTGACAGTGTCGACCTCTTAACATCAGGTTCTGACCGTACGATGTCATCGTCTCAGACGAAAGATGATTGACGGAGGTAAAAATGTTTCATCCTGACTCAGAAACATCGGCGGTAGAGCTGACAGAGACGAACGACCAGACGACTGCGACAGATGTCAGCAGTGTCAGACATTTGCTCTACGATCTCTGTTGGCTGAGCAACCAATAGGAATACACCATGATTGAA
This sequence comes from Arrhamphus sclerolepis, assembly GCA_037176975.1. Lineage (NCBI taxonomy): Eukaryota > Metazoa > Chordata > Actinopteri > Beloniformes > Hemiramphidae > Arrhamphus > Arrhamphus sclerolepis. The sequence continues at coordinate 11,527,195 of JBAMYA010000016.1, forward strand.
CAAACGCTCAACCACACAGCATAACATGCTGAAAATTAATTATCTACTAATTTCATATCATTAATGTGACTTTAATTAATTTGACAAAACGTTAAAAGTCATACAATGTGACCGGAACATTGCTAGAGATTTTCAGACATTGCCCTCTGTTGTGGGGGTTGTCCCTCAAACTGTCTCCACATCTTCATGGACCCTGGGACGTGGAAAAATGAGATTGTCTGAATTTTCTGCTTTCTGGATGCAGAAAACAGAAAACTGGTCCTAGGACCATCCTGTTTGTGGAGCACGGTTGAGGGAGCTTCATGGTTTGGGGTGGCCAGAACAGCTCTAACCTTCAGAGGTTTACTTACTTTTTTGACCAGAACTCTGAACATTTTAATGGCTGAGTGCAAGAAAAGAAAAACAAACAAACAAACAAACAAACAAAAAACATCATGTTTGTGTTTATCAGGTGAACAGAGGAAATAAACTGAGGAGAAAGTTAGAACCAGGGGTTCACATACTTCTCTCTGGACTTTGCTGGTCCAAAACAAAAACATTTCCAGGACTCATGGTTTCCTGGTTCTGGTTCTGCACACATTTGTCTAAACACAACCGGAGATCATCTAAATAAACCAGAACCTCCTCCTGTAGGAAAAACACCAGGACCTCGAATCTCCTGGATTTGGTCAGAGTGGTTCTTCAGTGGGCCAGAACCGGATCTCGGACCAGAAACAGCACGAGGCCTTCTTACCTGCCTGCAGCTCCTCGCCTTCATCCGGACCTCCTTCATCATCGATCAGGCGCGCGGACACGTAAACAAGCCGGAGGAGGGACGTGGACGGAACCGAGCCGAGTGGGCTGGCGGGCCGCGATGGTTCCGAGTCAGTACCGTTGCTAGTGACGGCTGCGAGGAGGAAAGGAAGCGGGTTTCAGGAGCGAGTCTGGGGCTGATGGAGGATGAGCACGAGCTTCATCCTGGTGTTTTTCCGTGATTCACATAGAGGGAGGGGGAGGGCAGTGGAGGCTGGAGGATGAAGATAACGAGGATGAAGATGATGATAATGAAGAGGAGGACTGTGGTCCTTTTCTCATCCAGCAGAGGCAGACTGGACACTTACTGGGGTCCACAAACCAAAAACGACTTCAGAGTCAGACAAATGATGCTCAAATGATTTTTTTTTTTAAATTCCCCTAAAACATGTTTCCTGAAGAGGGGTGAGAGGGTTCATAAAAACTCACCTTTACAGTTGCCATGGATGTAAATCTGTCAATGGAAAACAAACATTTTAGTACCAGACTAAATATGTCTAATTCTGCTATAAAGTTGGATATTTTAACAAGAAGGCATATGGAGGAACCACAGCCTCTAGTGGTTGATAGAGGAACTGCAGCCTCTAGTGGTCGATAGAGGGACTGCAGCCTCTAGTGGTTGATAGAGGCTCTGCAGCCTCTAGTGGTTGATAGAGGCTCTGCAGCCTCTAGTGGTCGACAGAGGAACCATAGCCTCTTGTAATAGAGGGACTGCAGCCTCTAGTGGTCGACAGAGGAACCATAGCCTCTTGTAATAGAGGGACTGCAGCCTCTAGTGGTCGATATAGGAACCATAGCCTCTAGTGGTTGTGAGAGGAAACACAGCTTCTAGTGGTTGATAGAGGGGACTGCAACCTCTAGTGGTCGATAGAGAGACTGCAGCCTCTAGTGGTCAGTAGAAGAACTGCAACTCTCTGAGTTCAGATTCAAGCCAGGGGTTGGGGATATTGGTGCTTGATCTTGATCTGTCCACATGTGATGCAACAGGGTGCATAGATGTGATTCCTCCTGTACTGGGGTTCAGCTGAAGTTCAGACAATCCTGGTGGTTAAAAGTTAAATGGTGTCCCACCGGGGCAACGTTTAACTTTTAACCAAACTTGGAAGCCAAGGTGACTGAGCAACTTTTTATCCTTAAATTAAAACTTTTTCTTATAAAAAATTAATTATTTTTGTAAGTCTTGAAGTTTCACAAAAGTTGATTTTTAATCATAACATTGACTTTTGTCTGAAAGTATAACATTTATCTTATAAACTCGCAAATTTCAAGGTCCTTGTTTAAAAATAATGTAATGTTTTGAATTAAAAAAGTAAAATTGCAAATTTTGCAAGATGAACATGTATTGTTGACTGCTGTTGTACAATCATGATTTTAAATTTAAAAAAAAAAAGAGTTCAGAAAACGTATAGGTTCTTGTAGTAAACACTACGACTTTTTCATGTAAAAACTGTTACTTTTCATTGTAAACTTGCTGCTCAGTCATCAGTTTCTTCATGAATGTTCAGGTAATGTCTTTATATGCTCTCACTGGCCAGGTAAATGAGGGTAAGATTTGGTGTTGAGTTTGACACCTGAGCTAAAGGGATGACTGAGCTGCAGCTAGCTGACTGCGTTGGCTAGTGGTCAAGTGTGTCAACCTGGAGGATCCTGAAACAGTCCAACGTTTTTGGAATTTTTGGAAATAATTTTAGAATTCTCTACAGATATACTTGGAGCAGCAATTGCTTATCTAATACAACTGATGATGCCTTTCCCTCTCAGCATTGTTTATACCTCATAGAAGCAAAGTGCATCATGAGGTCTGAACCTGCTGGTGATCAGTTCATCAATAACTGATGATCAACAGCACCTGGACCAGTGGACTGTGTTATTGTTTCTACTGTCGTTATTGGTTGCAGTGTTGTTGTTCTTGTTTCGCTTGTTGATGTTGTTGTTTCCAGTGTTTTTATTGTTTCCAGCATTGAGTTCCTGTTTCCAGTGTTGATGTTGTTTGTTTTCAGAGTTGCTGTTTCTAGAGGGCTGTTTCACAAAAGTAGGATTCAGAAATCCAGGATAAGAGATCAACCCAGGCTTAACATAGCGCCATCAGTTCATCCTGGCTTCATCTGTTTCACAAAAACCAAACCAGGCTCAGGAGGTGCAGCTTTGTCAACCAGGTGTAAGTAATCCAGGTAAATGCGAGTCCACAGATTTCTTCAAAAGACCATGAGATCGATCACTGATTCTATAATGGATAAATTACGTGCGTCATACTTTTCACCAAATGAGCAACATCTTTAGATGGAGACTGATGAAGAAATGAAGCCCATCATACTAAAGAAAGGAAACACTGCTGTTGTTGTAAAGGAGGAACAAAGGACATAGCAAACAATAACAGATCGATCATCTGAATGCTTAAATAGCCTAAAAAACACATTTTCTAACCACTAGTTTTAACAGAAAACGGTATGATCATATCATTCAAGGATTTACAAGACATTTGCTCAAATTAACAACTTTAAACTTAGGAATGGACAGTGGAAGTCTATAATGTAATGTGTGAATCTGACTGCGGATAAATTCATGTTACTCTTTTTTTGTTACACATCTTATAAATATTTATACAGTACAAACACGACTGGACCAAAAAGGACTTGGCAACAGGTCAAGATTAAATATAAGAACATTTTGCAGACTGGTAAGTCTCTGAAAAAAATGTTGACTACAATGTACAAATGACTTGTATTGACTTAGAAGGTGCCTGCTCACATTTTTTATCCCCTTATTTATTTCAGCCATTAAAAAAAACGGCTCGTGTCTGGCACAGGGGGTGGCCCACCATCCCCAGAATTCACGGCAGAAGAGCTCGCCCTTGATACAAATAAAGAGAGGCCAGTTTTAGAAGGGATCGGGGGGGGGGCAGCCACTGACTGTGTCCCACCAATAGAAACTGCCCCCTTTGTACATGGTACATCATTCCACTACTGAATATGCAACATAATCACACATTTCTGTAGTATGACATGAACTGATTGATGTTGTCTTGCAGTGTCTGGAAACACTAGCTCTTGCAGAGCTCCCAGAGGCTAACATTAATCCACTGAGTGTTATTCAAAGGCATATAGACTACTGGCACCTGTCCTCACTAGGTTAATATGAGTTTGGTTAATGGTGGAATGACTGAAATAAATTAATCAATTTAAAAAAAAATTCAGTGTAGCAGGGTGAAGGAACTTCTCCTGCAGAAGATGAGGAGACTTTGTCAGTGGAGTCAAGAATGCTGGAGGTAGGGGCACGGTGGCGCAGCAGGTAGTGTGATTGCTTCACAGCTAGAAGGTCCTGGGTTCAACTCCCACAAGGGGACGCTGTGGGTGCTGGGGGTGTGTGTGTGTCTCTACAT
>JBAMYA010000016.1:11538500-11564668 GCA_037176975.1 Arrhamphus sclerolepis
CTGTGAGAGCCAGAAATCTTGCTTGTTTGTAGGTGACCAAATACTTATTTTCCACCATGATTTGCAAATAAATTCTTGAAAAATCAGACAATGTGATTTCCTTTTTTTTTTTTTCTTATTTTGTCTCTCATAGTTGGGGTTTACCTATGATGAAAATTACAGGCCTCTCTCACCTTTTTAAGTGGGAGAACTGGCACAATTTGTGGCTGACAAATACTAAATACTTTTTTGCCGCACTGTATATGTGTGTAAATACATATACATATGTGTTAAATTGCTTTTTTTTTTAATTGAATATTTTATTCAAATATTTTATTCAAGAGTATTTTCTTTTTCTAAGCTTCTTTTTTAGCAGTTTAGAAATCATTTTACTTCCAAAGTTAATAAGGTCAAGTCAGTCTATTATCTTTTAAAAACAGCAAGTAATTTAAAAAATCCCAAGAATTTCTGGAAAGTGATCAAATCTACCTATGGAGATACTTGCAGACCTACCAAACACTATCAATGATGGTAGTCGTGGTTACAGAAAAGGCAAAGATTCTTGGCAGTTTTAACACTTTTATTCATCATTTACTTTGATTATGTTTGCAGGAACTTGCTACAGGCTACATATAATTTTTATGCAGATGATGCCATTATTTATTGCTCTTACAGTTTTTTTGTACAAACTTTTAAATCTCTTCAATCTGCTTTTAATCAGGTTCAGTCAAATCTGTTTTGCTTTAAACTGGTTTCAAATGCAAGAAAAACTAAGCTCATGTTGTTTTCAGGTGGTAAATCATTACCTTTGGTTATCCCTATAATTAAAACTGATAATGGGGCAGTAATAGAAATAGTCAACTCTCATAAGTACCTGTGTGTGATCATGGATGATAAACTCTCTTTCAAGGAACACATTAACAAACTTGTGTCTAAACTAAAATCAAAACTGGGTTTCTTCTACAGAAACAAGGTCTGAGATTATTTAATCTCATCAACAGTCGCTCCTCTTTTGGACTATGGGGACTTGTTGCTCATGAATTCACCAGAACAATATCTAAAGAAACTGGACTCAGTATATGATTGAGCTTTGTTTTATTACTGGCTGTGAATATCGTGTTCACCATTCTCATTTATATGCAGCTGCTGGTCGCCCTTCTCTTTCTGTTCGTAGACAGTCACATATGCTCCTTTCTGTTAATAAATGTATACTGGTACTACTTCCCTCACATCTGACTGTGTTGATGGTTAAGTCCCACACCAGGTAGGGACTTCGTTCCCAGGCCTTTTCCCATATGTTTGTTCCCAGAGTTAGGACAGATCTGGGCAAGACGGCATTTAAATATGCTGTCCCCTATGCTTGGAATAACTAAACTGACAGAGAAAGTGACTCGGTGAACTAAAAGCATTGCTGAAAGACTGTGAAGAACAGAGTCTTAACTGCCACTGCTTTTGATAGTTGTGTTTTTATTAGCCGTTTTTTTTTGGTTTTTTTTTTTTATGTTTTGATGTTTTAGAACTCAATGAATGGATTTCTGTGATTGAATGTAAATGTTGATATTTGGAAACGGTGTTGCTACCTTGCACAGTTCCTCTTGAAAAAGAGATCTCAACAAAGTTTTCATCTAGTTAAATAACGGTTGTTGTTATTATTATTATCATCTTTTTTTTTCTATGCGTTTGTGTTTGGTTTTGTTGCATCTGAAGCAATTCTGCAGCATTTTTGATTTTCCAGTTTTATGAAAATTAACCATAATTTTGCTTTTTTCATTTCAAACTCACATCAGACCTCGGACTCCTTTCCGCACCAGTTCCTGGTAGACCAGCAGAGACTCGGAGGTTTTCCACAAATGTCCAACGTCGCCTGCAAAAGTCTGAAGAGCAGGAAAGTCAGTGTGTCACACGACCTGACAACAGTTCAAGGACTTCCTGACGGCAGCGTACCTTAGCGTAGCTGGCGTCCAGGTCCAGGTCGTAGCGAGGCTGGACTTTCGGGGGGCTGGCTGCGAAGACAAAAGCAGACTTTTATTTTGAAGGCCTTCAGTGGTGCTTGAGTCCGAGAGAAAAGTGCGTCGTACGGTCTTCAAAGATGAGTCCCACGGTGGCGACGGACTCGCGGCTGACGAGCATGATGGGATTGTCTCTGGACGTCTCGGGGAATGTCTTGGCCTGGCGGTTGGGGTCAAGGACGAGGCGGCGTCCCTCGTACAGCAGCTCCTGATTGTGCAGCGGGATGCTGCTCCGGCGACACATCAGCTCCTGGAACAGTGCTGCCCTGTGGACATGGCAGGGAACGCAGCTGTCAGACACAAGGGACAGCAGGCTGTGGCGGCCGCCAAAAGACAGAAGCTGTAACATGGCTTACGTGTTGTACTCGTGGATGTAGACGTGGTGCAATGTGGCCTGCTGCAGGCTGAAGACGTAGACCACCGTCCGGTGTAGGATGTCGTTGGTCTCGGCGAAGAACTGGTCGAAGCCCCAACACTTCTCCTGGTCGGCTTCCAGGATGTTGGCGAGGACAGGAGTCAGGAGGCTCTGGAGGCCCCTGGGGAGGACGGACAGAGAGACAGGTTGTCATGGCGGGAAACTGAGCCGGTTCATAAACTGGTTTTTATGGTTTATCATCTCTTTTTTTACATATTGATCGTACATGACTCTGCGCTTATAATAATGTCCTCACAAAAGAAGTACATAGTTAGCTAAGCATCCTGGGTACAAACTATTGTCACAGATGATGTCTGTACTCGTATGTCACTGCTCTTCCATCAAAAACTTGTGTGTGTCGGGTACACCGATACAGTTTTGTGATTCTGATTGTGAGCCAAGCTTTGGGGCCTCCCCAAGGGTCATCTTCAAGACTCGAGGCAAGTCTCAAGTTAAGACAGGCAAGTCTTGAATCCAGACAGGCAAGTCTCGAGTCTTGTCTCGAGTCACATTTGGAGTCCAGACAGGAAAGTCTCAAGTCAAGATAGGCAAGTCTTGAGTCTTGTCTCGGGTCATGTCTGGAGTCCAGACAGGCAAGTCTTGAGGCCAGATAGGCAAGTCTTTCTCGTCTTTCTTACTTGGACAGACTGCAGGACACCGGCATCTCTGTGCTCCACTCAATCTTCCCGTTCTCACACTTCTGGTGGCCTGAGATTGTCCCTGACGGTTTCTCTGTGATGATTTTATACCTGAAACAAACATTGACAACAACAACAACACGGTCCGTCACACCACAGAAATACCAAACACTAGATGCCACATGGCCAAGAAACCAGCACACATGGGACATGGGAAATGTAACGGCGAGCATTTTCAACACGGTGAACAAATTTGTGTCCTGAACGACAGACTTCAGTCTGAAATTAATTATCGATTATTAATTCAGTAATTTCATCATCAATTCTGATCATTTTTGATTTGCCGACTGATATCTGATCGTGTTTTTAGGGGATCATTTCATTTAGTTACCATCTTTAATCTTCATCTCTATTGAACCAAAACTGTTCACAACAACTTCAACAGATGTCAAACATTTCTAATTGTGTTTGACACAATTTGAAACTTTTTAAGTAATGTGTTCAAAAAAGGCATTTCAATAACAACCAGATCTCAGGAAGCCAGGAATTTGGGGGGTGATCCTTGATTCGGATCTTAGTTTCTCTAAACATTGTAAGAACATAACTAAATCAGCTCTTTTTCAGATTAGGAATACTGCGAAAATCAGATCTTTTATTTCACTCTCTGATGCAGAAATTCTTATTCATGCCTTTGTTTCCTGCCACCTTGATTATTGTAATTCCTTATTTGTTGTTTTGCTCCAAACTTCCTTAAATCGTCTTCAACTAATGCAAAACACTGCAGCTAGGGTTCTCACTAGGTCCCATAAATATCAGCACATTACTCCTGTTCTGTCCTCTTTGCATTGGCTACCTGTGGCTTTTAGAATTGAGTTTAAAATTTTAGTGTTTGTTTTTAAATCCCTGAATGGTCTTGCACCGTTATATCTGTCAGAGCTTCTTACCCCCCTTCACGCAATCTCAGATGCGTTAGCCAGCTTTTATTTTTCACCCCCAAAGGTCAATTGAAAACGTAAGGAGGAAGGGTTTTTATAGTCAGGGCTCCCAGTTTGTGGAATGCTCTTCCACTGAATATTAGACAGGCCGCTTCACTGGCCTCTTTTAAATCTCTTCTTAAAACTTCCTTGTACAATAAGGCTTTCAATATTTGAATTTCTCTTGTGTGTTTTATTTAGGCTATTCTTTTTATTATTGTACTAGTATTTTCTTTTATTACTATTTTATTTTAGTTTTTATATCATTTTATAGTCTTAACTGCTGGAATGTAAAGCACTTTGTAACTGTTGTTTAAAAAGTACTATACAAATAAAGTATTGTTATTATTATTATTATTATTATTATCATCATTAGAGCAAAAAGACTGGTCCATGGTATCTGCCTCCAGGTGGTTAGGCTACTGAATGAACAGCCTAGCCCGCTGCCACTCTGCATATTACTTTGATTTTCTTTAGATTGAACTGAACTATTAGGATTGCACTTTGCAATTTTCACTTTTGCACTGGTTATTTTCTTGCCTCATAATTATTTATAGCAACAATGATAAATCATTGAATCAGAATTCAGTCAATTACCGACAGGTGGGGGAGTTCATACTTGGCCACATGAAGTGGGGGAGCAGCTTGGGAGAGTTTCACAATGGGTGTTTTTCTCAGGTAGCCCTGGGGGGAGGGGGTGGGAGGAGCAAGCTCTTTGTGTTTTGTTTCAACAAAACATCAACATATACACCCCCTGACCAGTTTATTAGGTTCTCCTTGTTATTAACGGGTTGGACCCCTTTTTGCATTCAGAACTACCTTAATTCTTTGTGGCATACTTCTAACAAGGTGTTGGAAACATTTATCAGAGATTTTGGTCCATAATAGCATGATAGCATCATGCAGTTGCTGCAGATCTGTCAGCTTCTCCTCCTGTTCCACCACATCCCAAAGGTGCTCTATTGGATTGAGATCTGGTGAGTGTGAGGCCATTGCAGTACAGTGAACTCTGTCTTTTTTTTTTAACCTTTCCTGAGCCGCTTCTAAGGAAAATGTGGTGCCAGAATAAAATGATTTTAAAAAAATATTTTTTTTGTCTGCATATATATTAATGGTTAATGCCATCATCTCACAAAACCCTTGATCAAGTTGAAGTTAGTTTAACTGCTTTTGTTGGTGTTAGTCACAGCTGCCTACTGGCTAGTGTGCTGGCTGAGCTCTAATTTCGGTTTATCTCTGGTGACAGGCTTAGTGTCTCCATATGAGCACCAAGCTAAACCAACTGAAGCAGAAGTCCTCTGTTGACCCCTGTCCTCAGAGATGCGGCTTTACGTTTCACTAAAAGGACCAGCATGAAGCCTGTCCGTCTGTCCAGGCCAGCTGAGGTGGCTCGGGCATCTATATCAGATGCCCCATGGACACCTCCCTCGGGAGGTATTTCAGGTATGTCCCGCTGGGAGGAGACTCAGAGGAAGACCCAGGACAAGCTGGGGTGACTATGTCGCTCGGTTGGCATGGGATCGCCTTGGGATTCTCCCGAAGGAGCTGAAAGAGGTGTCTGGGGAGAGGGAAGTCTGGGTGTCCCTGCTCAGGCTGCTGCCCCCGTGACCCGGTTCTGGATAAGCGGAGGAAGATGGATGGATGGATGGATGGATGGAGTGAGCTTTAAATGCACACTCATCTGAATATTTAGACTTGTGCAGACATTTATGTCAGGAATGAAAAGTACTTCTGGCATGGTAACTTTTTCTTTCACCATTACATCCCTCTGCATTTCTGCTGGCTCTGTGACAAGAATACACAGAGGGGTGGTGCTAATTACCTCATTTGCTTCACCTGTGAGGCTGAGGATATAGCCTGCCTTGTGAGCTTCAGGAGAGGCTCACCACTCTTGATGCTGCTGATGGTCTTTGGTGCTGTATTTTTAATTTAAAAAAAAAAAAAAAAAAAAACTTTGCGGCCCTCGAGCTGGGTCATAACATAGGTGATGTAGGTGATGTAGATGAGGGCTGACACAGTTCTGATCTCTAAATAAACAGGAGGTGATGATTACCTAGTCTAAATATCTCTTGAAGCTCTGGCTTCTTCAGTTCCACAGCTCAGGGGGTATCAATCCCTGATGTAAGGCATTCTTAAACAGCAGGTGGCGATATTCTCCTGACCCGCCACTCTTCTGAGAGAAGAACAGGAAGATGCTAATGGTCCATGTTAGGTCTGTGGGGGTACCAGAGCAGTTTTCAAGTAAATTTACTTAATTTTTCTGGGAATTTTCCTTCTTTATGTTTTAAACATCTCTTCTTAAGGGTCCAACATGATATTCAGTCTTCCTTATCAGTACTAGATGTTCTCTGTATCTCGATGATACACTTTAGCATCTGTTAGCTTCCATCAGGGCTAGTGGAACCACACACTCATCAGGTTGAAGGCTGTTCCTAGTTAGTTACTGCCCTTGTTGTTTTATGTAATATCATTTAACTGTCTTTTTGCAGTTTTTTTTATTTTTAATTTTTTTTTATTTTGTTACATTCATGTATGCATAGTGACAAGAAGAGTTCTGTTAGTATCCGTTAACTGTTAGCATTAATTACCCACGATGCTAGTGGACAAAGAACAGATAGTTAAATATACACTTCAACATCAGACATACAACAGTCAACTAAATTTAGTCTCACATTAGCATCTGTTAGCAATTAGCATCCAGCCGCAACACATAAGGTCTGTCCCAATTCAGCGGCCGCATCCTTCGAAGGACCCGTCCTAGGTAGTCTACGTAGGCCGCGTCCTCCGTAGGCCAGAAGTCAGCGGCTGTGAATTGAGATGGTCTAGCCTTCAGATTTACCCCCGCCCTTACCTCGGTGTACGTCCTGTTGCCTAGCAACAGTGTCAGCGCTGAACCGAAGAGAGAATGGAGATCGAAATTTTGTTAAGTTCTTTTCTATTACTTTTTTAATTTTAGAACTACAATAGCACCTGCGAAGAGGCAGCTGTTCTGTTTTCTCAGCTTAATGAAAGCTAATGTAAGCTTAATAAAAGCGGCAATAGCTATGAGACCGCTGTACGAGCTCATTTGCTGTCTTGATGATTTCTGTCAAAATAAAATACAAAAAATGTTTACACAAATGACAAAAGCCTATCACCATAGCTGCTTTAGGCTTTTATTTTTTACGTACACAGCTCCGTTCCCGGGCTACAATAGAATTTTCCGTTATACTTGCAATGCATCTCGGGATAGTGCAGGCCGAGAAGGATACACTGGACCCGTCCTTCAAATCGGGGACAAGAAGGCCGCATTTGTAAGCCGCATTTGAAGGACCCTTCGAATTGGGACAGCCTTCGGCGCGTCGCTGTGACGTAATCGGCCTTCAAATGCTGCCTTCAAAGGATGCAGCTATAATGAGAGAAGCAGCGACTCATTTAAATTACTACACAAACATCATTGTGGACATTTAAGCTATCTATGAGCTGTGAGACTAACAAAGATTGATTGTTGGCCCAGAGAGCGGCTGGAACAGCTGGCTCAGACCTCAACTGGAACGCAGATCTGAGAAACCAGGACAAGCATCAAGGTCTTCGCAGTGCTCATTCAGAGCTATGCTAGTCCTGGTTTCAGCTCCTCTGGTTCTGGTTTCACCTCCTCTAGTACTGGTTCCAGCTCCTGTAGCCATTCTCATTCTTGGGTTTCCTGGCAGTCTAACGGTCTCTCTGTTCTACTGAAGATCATAAGTCTGCAGTAACAACATTGTATAAATGGTTTTAAAGCTTTCTCTTTCTAAAGACCAGGATGTGCTGTTGGCAGTCCCCCTCAGCCTCCCAGCTCCATTCTGGGTTCCATCCTCCTCTCATTCCATATGCTTCCTCTGGGCTCCAGTTTTCAGAAGTATAATGTTGTTGTTTTTCTGATGGTTTGGAGATTGATCAGGCAGAGTAACAAGTTGGCCAAGCTTAGATCTTTCTGGGGGAAGAACATTAATGGACATGTTCTCATTGAAACCAAGGACGTTTGAACCAGAAATACTTTTTTTCCAGACATTTTAGTTGGTTATGAGTATAATCAGCCCAGTCATCTCTGAACTGGAAACCATTAAAGCTTGGTGTGATTGTTGACTGGTTTTAATTATGATGAACACATTAGTTGAGTCATGAAGACCAACTGAAGTTCTACTTTCTCACTCGTGCTTTTATCAGATGAATAAGAAGGCAGGACTGATTATTGGGACTCTATTCTGGTATTGATCTGTTGCTGCACCGCAGTTTCACAACACATCAGCGTGTCTTCTGACAGGGAAGAAACGGCATGATGACATCACTCCAGTGCTGGTTTCTCTTCACTGTCTTCCTGTCCAGCTCAGGTTCCAGTTTGTCAATTTTAAGAGTCTTCACAGTTTCATGGTCCAGTCACAGCTACCCAGCAGCTCTCTGCAGGTCCAAGATCAAGACTGGATGTCAGTCAATGATCATTTTAAATCCACCTCTTCTCACTGGCTTTTGGTTCAGCTTCAGCATCATACCTTGACTTTTATTTTCTTGATTTTATTGTTATATGATAGAATTGTTATTTTTTCAATCATTTTATTATCATTTCTTGCTCTGTTCTTACTCCTTTATTTTATTTCACTAGATATATTTGCTTATATTATTGATGATTTAGGGAGATTTATTTGCTTTAGCCTTTGGTCAGCTGAGGCTGTTTTAAATGTGCAGCAGAAATAAATTGGACTTTGTTCTTTGGTTCTGTAGTCTACCAATGCTTGCTGCAGTCTCATCTCAGATTTATTCAGGAACAACAACAATGTAAATTATTTAGATTCCTGGAGAACATCAGGCAGAAGTTTATCTGTCTATGAAGATGTTTCTGGTGGTTGTCAACATGTTCTTGGTTTATTCTGATTCTGTTTGTTTGAGTCCAATATCCCAGCAGCTCCTCAGAGTCAATGTGCAGTACAACGGACGGCCTGTAGGTGTCTTCACCAGAGAACTTCAACCTCTGTCATTTATCTTTAAATACAGGAGCAAAGCTCCAAACAGAAGTATGGAACTGTATTCTTTTGATGAAGGCTGAATGTTCATTAAACTGTGAGGGAGGGGTCCAGGCTCTGAGGAGCTTCCATGTTCTGAAGGGGGTCTAGACTCTGAGAGGGGTCCAGGTTCTAAAGGGGAGGAGTTCCAGGGTCCAGCAGAACAGTTGTTGGAGTTTTCCATGGTCAGACAGGCAGCAGTGATGGAGGGGTCATTTTCTCCAAAACAATGCGTCCAGCAGGGAGAGGGAGGGGCAGGAAACCAGGGTGATGTCAGCAGGTCCAGAGAGGAGGGAGGACCGCCCCGCTGCTTCCTGCACCCCCCTCCCTTCTTATCAGTGTGTCAGAGAGAGGATCAGCAGGAGAGAGGACGGATTAGTGGAGATGACCGAGGCCACGGGCAGAGCAGGACTGGAGCCACTCAGGCCGGATTTCTGAGCACAACAACCAGGATACTCATGACAGAAAACTCCTCTTCTGTCTGAGATCACCAGGACCAGGACCAGACAGGCATTCCAAGAACCTGGAGGAACCCAAGCCCTTTCAGACACCATGTACAGCGGATATGGAGGTACAAACATGTGAAGATCCAGCACACCCTCTGATCAGTGTTGAGAATCCTTTATTGAAGTTTGTGGGTCAGATTGGTATGGTGGTTTGGTGGTCAGATTGGGATGGTGGCTCTGTGGTCAGAAAAGTAGCTCGGTGGTTAGACCAGTACAGTGGGTCAGTGGTCAGCACTGTTGCCTCACAGTAACAAAGTTCCTGGTTTGAATCCCATCAGGGGTCCCTCTGTGTAGATCCAGGTACTCCAGAAACATGTCTGTCAGGTTAACTGGTGATTGTGAATTATGTGGTCCTGTGGTGGACTGGTGACCTGTTAAGGACCTCTGAGGGCATGAAGAGAGCTGGGATGGGCTCCAGTAGATCCCCGTAACCCTAAGCAGGAATAATATAAATCTACTGGGGTAGGTCAGGGCTGGGGAACCCTGGTCCTTGTCCTTGTCCTGGCCACATGTCCTGCATATCCTAGATTTTTACAGCTTCAACACACCTGAATCAAATGAATGTGTCATTAACACTGTAGTGCAGAATTTGATGACAAGCTGATGGTGGTCCATTCATTTGAATCAGGTGTGCAGGAAATGTGGACCTCGAGGACCAGGGTTCTCCAGGCCTGGTACAGGTAGTGGATGGACAAATGAGGAGGGCGGAGACTTGGGAAGTAGCAGAGCAGCAGAACCACCTGCAAACCTCTTAGCTCTCATCTAGCTACGTTACAGCCTCGACTGTCATGGATCTTTTCCGTCTCTGTAACGGAGCGTGTTCCAGTTACTCAACTGTCATCTACTACATCATTGTCTACTAGATCAGCGTTGACTACATCATTATCTATTAGATCATGGTCGACTACATCATCATCTCCAAGATCATCATCTACTAGATCATCATCTATTACATCGTCTGCTAGATTGTCTACTACATCATAGTAGACATAGTCATAGTCTACTAGATCATCATCTGCTTGATTGTCTACCACATCATTGTCTATTGGATTGTCAGCTAGATTGTCTACTACGTCATTGTCTATTAGATTATCTTCTATTAGATCATCATTAACTACATCAGTATCTACTACATCATCATCTGCTAGATTGTCTACCACATCATCGTCTACTGGATTGCCAACTAGATTGTCTACTAGGGGTGGAGCCGAGCCCGAATACGGTATTCGGAAAGGCACAAATAACGTGTTTTTTACGAATACTTATTTCAAACAAATACTTTAGGAAATATTTGTATTCGGGAACAAGAAAATTAGTGATATTCAGGAGTTGGGGGGAGTGAAATAGGTGACTGACACAGGCTGCCCCACACAGCAACAGAGAAGGCTCAGCTGCGCGAAAAAAACAAAAAAACACTTAACTGCATCACTGTTTTTGTTGAATAAATTTTTGTATCTTAACTGGATTCCGGAGGCAGTTTATAACTTTCGGGAAGCAGAGTTTGATCGAGAAATTATTCCATTACGCTGCATTATTGACGGCTGCAGTCGGGTGCTCTCATGTTTGCTCTGTTTACGTAGCTCTGTTAATGCTCTGGTAATTTAGACAATAGGCTGTTGACAGTAACATTAGCATGTGTAGTTGTGTCGAATTGTATGCACTTGTGGGAGTTATATGGTACGTTAAACTTACTCTGTTTTTTGCAGACAGCAAGATGAAGGATGTAGGCTATAAGGCTAGTTAACCTCCGCATAGCTTCCTGACACTCATTAACTTAGCTGAAAGTGGAATCATAATGTTCACAATCATATTTTATTGTTGGTTTAACCATGGATAAGGTAATGGCTGTTATGTTCATTTATTTTCAGTGATGCTCCTTGTTACGTGTTCATTGCTGGATTTATGGAAAAACCTCAACCAGTATTGCATATCCATAATTATTATAATGGATATAAATAAAGAATACTTACACTGTAACTTAAATGAGGAGTGTAACACAAAAAACTGTATTTTTACGCCTATTTTGAATTTTAATCGAATACAAATACAAATACTTTCCGCCCCTCAACAAATACAAATACAGATAAAAATACCGCTGCTTTGCACACCCCTAGTATAAACATGTGTCACGTAACGGCATCGTGGTGAGGAGGAGCACTTGATTTGGTTGTGCTTCTTTTCCCAAATAACAACTAGCTCAGTTTAATTAATATCTCAGATGCATTTTGTCAGACTAAGGTTAATGTTTGTCAGGGATCACTGACAAGCTGCAGGAGTGAGAGAGTGTGCTGCAGGGCATAATACAGAGACAAACTACCACTGACTTTAACGCTGATGAATAGCCTGGGGACCGGCAGAGAAACCCATATACAGCGAAAAACTGCTGCACTCCTCTGCAAGCTGACAAAGATGCCTGGAAAGCCTGAGGAGTGAGAGGTGAGCGCATGAGTAATAGGATCCCCTGAGATTTGCAGCCTGGGCTCACTACATGTCATTTAGAGCATCTCAAAATGGAAACATGATATGCATAACTATACCAGTAGCTGCGTGACACAAAAGAGCATGAGAAAAGAGCATAATTCAATACAAAAAAAAACATTGCCAAATGTTCATTAATCTTTACACATATTAAGTTATACAGGAAACCTCCTACCAAACCCAAGAATCACCTCACACTGTCAAGAGTGTACAAAAATATATATCTATATAGATATATATAGAGATATTTATATATATAGGTTTAACTTCAGATAGAAATAACAAGAATTAAAGTTATTACAGGAATAATTCAGTGAAAACAGGAAACAATACGGTGCCTTATGTAATTTAAGCAGCATGCCGTCACATGTAAGGCGTCTTGTTTATGCTGGTATAAACAGATACACACTGCTTTCCACAAACTGTTCTGTGGCTCAACATGAGTGCGATAAATATTTGGCTTCTCTATTTCATGTGTATAATAAAATGTCTATCTGCAGAAATCGTCGGACAGATTTGCAGCAGAATTTGAAAAGATTATGAAGCTCATATAATCAAGTTTATTGTAAAAGCTTGTAGTGTACACATGAAAACAGTGGTACGCTTTGATAAAAGCATTCTAAAAGGACGCCTGTGGTCTTTCACTTTTGAATGAGCATGGGAGAGATGCAAAAGAGGTCAAGGTTTTCCACACAATACCCTCATACCATTATCTATTTTCTTTTTATTTCCCTGCACTAACCATGCACGTCTTTTCAATCAAAGGAGAAGGTGGTAATGGAAATACAAAAGGATGGACATTTAGAAAAAACGAGGACCAAGAGGGAGTCTGGTGCCTTTAGATAAGTGCAGAAAGCGTAAGTACAGCCTTATAATGTCAAGTTAAAAAAAAAAAAAAAAAAGGAACATAAAATACAAAGGAAACTTGTACAGAGCGCGGCAAAAGAGGACTCCACTGTGGCATAAAGAGAAAATAGTGAACCCTGTGAATCTAAATGACGGGGAACATTGCAGGAGTGAGCTCAGCAGGCTCTCCTGGATGAAAGCTGAAGAACCATCAGAGGCAGCGATGGGGAGATAAAGACTGAGCTTAGCTATAAATAACATTTTTCTCAAGGAAAGGACTAGTAGATGGGTGCATCTGAGATAAAACAAGAGAGAGAAAGATAAAGGACAAGATTAAGAAAGAGATGACATGCTGAAATAACTGAGTACAGGCAGCCTCTTCTTTCTTCTCTTTCAATGAATCATCCCTCTCTCTTCACAACCATATCAGCAGAGACAGCAATCTTTTATTTCTTTTTTTTTTAAAGTTTAGTTCCTGTTCTGATGTGGTTCTGTGTTAGAGCTACTTCTATGTGTTAGCCCCTTCATTTATCCAGAGAAGTACAGTTTCTTTCCGATGATGGTATATGGTTTTATTTCTCCGGAACTACTGAACCAAACAGAAGCACCGAGGGCACCGGGTCTGCGTGCAGACTGAGGGTCAAGTCTACAACCAAACCTGTCCAAAATCCACCTCAGTGTTCAAAGGTAAGTTGGAGGAGGAAAGGAAGTGGCTCCATCTGTTCACAGCTCTATTCATTGCTTATTACCTGTTGCCCCGACAGCTAGGATATAACTCTTCATCCTGCGAACATCAATGGTGCAAATTATAACCCTACCGATGACATGTGGGCATCCTTTCTGTCTAGAAATATAAAAGCTGGCTGTGTGATCTGCTTCACCTTCTCTAATGGATGACTCAAATTCTTTGACATGAGATTGCATGAAGCACTTATTTGCTATAGGTGGATTTCCTACAATAGATTTGCATTTGGAGGAGCAGGTAGGAGTACCAGCACAGAAGCTGTGCAGTGTATTGCTTTGATCCCTCCATCCATTAACTTCCACTTATCTGTTTTCGGGTCACAGGGGCAGCAGGCTAAGCAGAGAGGTCCAGACCTCCCTTTACTCAGTTGCATCTAGAGGACATCAAGGTGTTCCCAGGCCTGCTGAGAGATGTAGTCTTTTCAACATGTCCTTGGGCTGCCTCATGATGTTCTCCTGGTGGAAGATCCCCAAAACACCTCCCCTTGGAAGCATCCAGGAGGAATCCTGACTAGATGAACAACCTCATCTAGATCCTCTTGGAGCTATGACTCTGCTCTGACTCTCTCCCAAATGACTGGCCTTCTTACACTAGCTCTAAGGGAGAGTCCAGCCACCCTATGGAGGAAACTCATCTGAGCCTCTTGTATCTGTGATCTCCTGCTTCATTCTTCCCTCATTCATGAGCAAGACCCCAAGATACTTCAAGAGAGAAGGTATTCTACCTTCTTCCGACTGAGAATCATGGCCAACAGGAGCACCTCATCTGCAAAAAGCAAAGATGAATTCCAGACACCATCGGACCAGAACCCCTCCACTTCTTGGCACCCTACAGAGTCAAACTCTCACTGGAAACAAATCTGACTCACGACTGGCAATGCAGACCAAGCTCTTGCTCCGTCTCTACAGGGACTGGCTAGCCTGTCACGACAGACCCAGTACCCCATACCCCTGACCTAAGATGTCTGATCTAGGAATGTTTGCCAATGGTATATTCCACAACACAGGATCTTCTGTTTGCAGTTTTTGTTCTTGAAACAGACATCTGATGAATAAATCTGATTGCGTGACTTGAAGTGATACATTTTGGATTTTTCTGTGAGAAAAGGCACCAAACCAAGCTGAAAAAAATGATTTTGTAAGTAAACTTGAGCTAATCAGGTCACTGATGTGCTACAACTGAAGCCAGTGAATGAGAACTCCAGTTTGCGACTACCATCAGACATAAAATCTGCCTGAAGCTGCCAGAAGAAGCTTAATATTGGTCTGATGTACACAGAAATGGATCGGTTGGAGCCGGATCATGCAAATCTCGCAATCATCCAACTGTTGGATGACTTCGAGATTTGCAGTCATCCACTAGTTGGATGATTGTGAAATCGTATTTCAGTGTGACAATAAAAGTCTTAACAGATACATCCTAAGATAAATATTAACAGATTTTTAAAATGAGAGACCACACATAAAGTGTCACGATGTGATACGACACAGACTTAAAGATTACGTCCATAAATGTCCCCTTTCAATTTTCAATGTTCCCAACTTTGAAAATTGCACAAGTCAAATACAAATTCTGTTTAAGGAATCACATGGACGAGCTGATGGTTTTTAAATTTAAATAAATAATAAAAGAAAAGGGTTCGGGTGAAGTTTTGGAGATTTATGGGGACCTTACATGAACCCTCATTTCATCCTCCAGCACCTGGAGCACCTGGACAGCTCTTCCTTCAATACAGTCACCCCAACTCTCTTTCAGGACAAACCTTCTCAACCTAACAGTCCTGAATAGACCTTCAGGTGGATCACAGACTTCCTGTCTGACAGGAAGCAGCGTGCAAAGCTGGAAAATACGTCTCTGACTAGTGGACGATCAGCTCCAAGGCTGCAGTGTTTCCCCTCTTTTCTTCTCGCTTTACACAAACTGCTGAATCTCCAGTCACGGGTTCATCAAGCTTCTGAAGTTTGTCAATGACACCATCCTTATTGGACTCATCTCTGGCAGAGATGAGTTCGCCTACAGGTGGGAGATCGACCATTTGGTGACATGGTGCAGTGAGAACAACCTGGAGCAGTGAATCATCTTCTTTGCAGAGGGAGTGATTGGCTGTAATCTCCCATCTCTGCAATTTCTGTACGACAGCATCCTGAAGAAAGCAGTGAGGACTGCTGCTGACTCTTTCAACCCTGGACAAAAAAAAAAACAAAACAAAAAAACTGTCTGGAGCACTCTCCTCTAACAGGAAGCTGCGATCCATTAGGACCAGAACCTCCTGCCACAAAAACAGTTTTTCCCCCCTCTGCAATTAGTTTCATGACCGTGGACAAAGGCCAACACTGAATCCCAAACCCCCTCCCTTAAAGCGGACATACGCTAACACTTAAATACCAATATGTGTTACATTAACATACATTTTGACTAAGGTGTATACCTTAGACAAAAGCAAATTCTTTGCAATGTGAATTTACTCACTACAGGAAAGTCTGGTACCATGATATGCAGAACAGTAGCGACAATCTGGACTTTACCTCGGATTGTAGGAAGGGGAGGACTGAGACAGGAATCAGCACTGATTAACTTGTAGCCGGATTAACGTAATAACTAAGCTACGGAAAATGTCAGAGTTGGGAAGACTGTGATTTGACGACTTGGAGAACGATAGGCATGTAGAGTGTTCATGACAGTCAAATGTTTTGACTCTTCATGGAATATTTCAGTTGACTTTGTGCCTTTCAGCAAGTATGTTTGAAACTGAAAACTTTCATTTGAAGCTCGACTTCGCCCTTCTCCTTCATGGGGAGAACACTTTTTGAAACATGTGTTAAAGTTTTCTGTTATTCACTTCAGAGGATCAGCGTTCGCTTCACTTTGAGACGTCGAGTCAAGAAAAAGATAGGGAGGCTGGACAAGTCTGAGCTGTGTCTGTGATGTCACAGCACCCTCCAGATCACTCACCTCCATAAATGACTCATTTTAATGTTCAAGCTGTCCAAAGCTAATTTTCAGGGTTGTATTACGTCAGAGTTTTTCATTTCTGGCCACTCTAGATGCCACAAAAAAAAAAAAAAAGTTTCAAGTTTCAGAAAGTTTTTTTTTTTTTTCTGCATGTCCTTTTTAAGATCTTGCTTTAATTACAATGTGATCAGCAGTTATTTTTCTAAACGTCCGTTTCCATCAACAGCAACATGAGATCTCAACAAGGTTGGCATCATGTCACAAATCTTTATTGGTATCATCTAATAAAGATAGCATCATTGGTTTCATACGATAGTTTGCTAACCTGTCACATCTCTGTGCATCATGTAATATTGCAGAAAAAATTAGGATGTTTCGCGTTAAAGAGAAAATTGGATATAAATGTATTTTTTTTCTTTGAATTTGTGGAAGCTGCTATTATTGAGACACTTGTTCTGTGGTAATCCCGCATCCTTAGTGCAGTAAAAATAGAAAAAAAAATTAGATCAGATTCATGGCACTCACATAACAAAAATGGAAAAAAGCGCCTACATGTATGAGCAAAGACAGATTTAGACTTATCACAGCACAAATGACATGTCACGGAGTGACTCACCAGTAGTTTACCAGCTGAAGAAGCAGCTGTTTGTTTTCTAGAAGCCATGTGATTGCAGCGAAGAGAGACAAGAGCGACTTCGCAAGGTTTGTGAGAGGGGCACAGCGAGGAAGAAAGAGCCGGAGAGAGGCCAGGTTTCCATGATGTGGGTTGCGTTGAAGACGGGTGATGGGAGGGAGAAGAGTGGGAAAGCTTTCAGCGCGTGTGAGTGTGTGTGTGTGCACGCTTGCGTATGCGTGTCCTCACTAACTAGACACAGACTGACATATTGCTGGATAAAGCCAACAGCTAACAGGGTTCATAAAAATACTGGCTCACACACACAGACACACACCATACATCAGATTTCTATCAGCGCCCGTCTCAGCGCTTACACCAGTCCCAGACTCCTGTTCAGCGTGCTGTGCAGCAGATGTCAGAGAGACAGATAGAGAAGAAGTTTATATGACAACACAGTTTGAGTTCACCATATTTTACATAATCTGTTCATTTTGAGCATGCAGCATACAAAATTCAGCAACTTCCTGACTTGTAAAAGAGAGTGGGCTATGGGGCCTTTTGCATCGTTTAATCTTTTTACATCCAAACCCAGTCTGAATCATAGGTATTAAAGTCAGAGCTCTACAGTTTCTACACACTTAAAGACCTGAAGTTATCTAATTTATGTTAAAGTCTGCAGATACTCTTTCCTCCTTCTTCCTGTGGTGACAACACCACCAATTTCTACTAAGCTTTTTTCTACTATAAGCAGCAATATTGTCAACACGATGACAGATTGTATTACACTTTTTGTGTTAGGAAATTCACCAAGCTTCGTGAGCAGCCTTGATTAATGCTACTTAGCTATGAACTGGCAGCGTGGGCATGAAGGCTCATTACTCAGAGCAAGCCGGAGTCCAGCGAGAGCCATGTATGACTGAACAAGTGCAATGCCTGTGCAGCTTGTTAAGAGAAGACCAAGACACGGTCAGCCAGGTATCACCTCTTGCTTGTTTGCTGTATTTTTTTTTATTTTTTATATGAGGCCTGTCATTCTCTGAATGCATTTTATGTAACAAAAAAGTTTGATTTAATCTATATTTTATTCATCCAAAGTCTACAAAATCCTCCTCTTATTCTCCTCCCTATTATATATCAGTCTCTCCATTCTCCTCTCAATCACTCCCCTGATGTGTAATAGTCACATCCAAATCAGTGTTGTTGAACATTGTTGTTTTAGGACAGCATTCATGCAACATGATGCCATCCAAGCATTTGTTTAAACCATGTGTTTTTGTCATCTGACACTCCCACGTATCTTTTAATATCTAACCTTTTGCCAAGTATTTTTCATAAACCCTAAAACTTATAAAAGTGAGTAAGCGAGAAGTCCTTGGACGATATAAGTTTGGAAGGATTCAGCTTTTTGGCATGACAGTCTGTGGTCTACCACCACCCTCCACCCCCTCATATCTCATACAAGTGTCCAGTATCACTATGACAGCGTCATGTAATGCAAAACAAAACAAAGCCATGGAACAATATGTAAAGGACAATGTTTTCTTTTTATCCTTGGAAACAAAGCAATTTTACATTTTTTGATTATGCATGACTGTTTCATGTAATACAACACACCATATTCCAACAGTCATTAATGGTGCATTCACATGTACGTGGCTGACGCATCTCCACAGACCTCATTCAAAGTCTATGGAGACTGACGCAGACGTGTACGTGTGAATGCACCGTAACCAAGCCTCGAGTGTGTACGTTTGAGTTGTGGACCAACTTGGCAACAATGTTGAGACTGTGTTGCTGCACGCTTTTATATCGTTACTGCATCACAATCTACTCACGTTTCATTCTATCGTTTTGTTTTTCACCTTCTGCACCTTTCAGCAGGTAACTCTTCATGTTTCTGGTTGTAGCTTCTAGCTGACCAACCTGCTCAGTGTTGCTGTTCCTCTCCCTCCAGTTTCTGTCCTTTTGCCATCTGGAGATTCTTGACAAACTCTTTTTCAGAGTCCCTGAAGAACTGCAACATGCCTGTTTGTTGATATGTAACACTATATGAATGCAACTGAATGGAATTGTTGAACTGTGACATTTGTTATCATTCCTGTACTGGAGTTAACTGATTTATATAAACAGCAATTGTACAATGGCAGGGTCAAGGACTAGCCAGCTGATTCTTTTACCATCATCTACTTCATCTGAACATCTTGGCTTCTGTAGGTAAACAAGCTAAAATAAAGTGTGAAAGCCACTGTCTTACAGAGAGACACTGCAGAAGCAGCGAAAGCAAACATCTGACGAGTAAACATGAAAGACTGATGTTTTGTTTGGGAGCCTCATGGCTCTGGGTACGAGGTGTGAAGCTGGCTTGTGAAGTGCTTCAGTGGAGTCAGCTCATTAGGCCATCAGGAGCAGTTCCCTGAGCTCAGAGATAGAGGAACTGAACTGGAGAGGCTGACTCAGCACTGCTAATGTTAGCGTAAGTGTGTCATTACATAACAAATATACTGTATCTATGCTGCTATTGCTTTTTGAGTGATGAGTGCGTGCATAAATAGTTTGCATATGGTGTTGTTGTACAATCCAAGCAGCTACCAAGTGTGTCAGCTAATGTTATCAGCCCACACAACTCCATCTGCTCTTGCCCTCCGACAGCTAAAGTTGCATGTTATAAAAATGATGGATTAACAAGGGTACAGGTGAGCTATTTGGCGCTTCAAGGATGAACTCTCAGGAGATAAACTATGATTTCTGCAATGTATTTTTAGTTTTCCTCTGAGCTCCAGCCCCTGTGAAGGTTAAAAAGATGTGAAGGCTTAGACATGATGGGGTGTCAGTATGAAAAGTTCTCACTAATGCTAAATCAATAAGAGTATTGACACAAGCAGGGAGAAAATCACTGGATGGACCAGCACATTTAATTATGTCCACCGTGGCTGCTGTTTTAGCACCTATGAGCTGTTAGCTCAAATTGTGTGCATTTCCTTATTATCCAAAATAATTCCTCTTACCAAACAGGAATTTTTACTCGTGACCCACAGTGACGAGGTATTTTGGAGGCAGAGGTATGGAGACAGAGAATTATGCCAACTGCAAATGTATTCTGCATCAAAGCACACGAGAAGAGAGAAGAAAGGCAGGTTTAATAAGAAAGAAACAGGGTACAAAAGCAAGGCTACTAACTTTGAGAGGAATGAGAGCCAGACAGAAAAGAAAAAGGAGAAAAGGAGAAGAAAGGTATTTTCCTTCATTTCCAGTCTGGTGGAAATGGGACACAGTCAGCCTGCAGGCAAGAAAGGATAGCAGCTATAACGCCTGGTACTGTATCCTATTTTCTTCTCTTTTTCCTGAACAATCAAGATGAGGAGGCACCAGAAGACATAAACATAGAAATAATATCATAAAAAACTACATCTTTTCAATCAAAAATTTCCACAGTACAGTAAAAGAATCTTTCTTTAATCCTGCTCCAACCTTTTCACTGAACATTTTCCAAATAATAATTTTAACCACCAAACTAATGTTGCAGTTTTGATTTGTCTGCAGGGAGAATTTCATTTTTTGCTGGAATCTTCTATGTATTATTATTATTTTTTTTATTTTTTTATTTTTTTAACCAGTTCAGTGAATTTAATCTCTGGAGCCCAAACACTGAATTTGAGTATTTTTACTTTATTTTCATTAATTAATTTATTTTCCGGTTGAGGTTTCAAAGGATTTTTAATTCATTACAAAGAGAGGCTTTTGTCCACCCCACAATCCCCCACCCTCCATATTTTTCCGTAGCTGCGTTTTATATTGCACTTAGTGGTTTTACATAAATTTTACAAGCCCTGTTTTTCATCGGCTTATCACGTCTCGGTTTATTGCACATTAGACTGTTAAATTGGACGAGACATCATTGGAGAACGAAGCTGCGTAGAAAAGATCAAAGGTAATAGAACCCCACCTCTTTAGGTGAATATGAAATTATTTCCCTGAATAACTGTTTTCTGAATGTCCACACAGAAGAATAGACATGAAAGAAGGAGGAGGAGGGATGCTTTACTGACCATTAGTGGCATGTGTAGCAAACAAAGCAGGGATGATGTGTAGAAACCTCCTGACACTGCATGCCGGACTCTCTCTGGACTCCATAAATCTATGCTGGTATTGGCTGGCCAGTGAAATACAGACTGGCAGGTTGTGCTGACTGCATGACTGTGGTCTGGACAGAGTCACTGCTGTTGACACGTGGAGATGATGTATACATCATTTTCATCTCGTATGGCTGGTCCCCACTGTAGGATTTAGTCAGAAACTTGCACTCAAAGCTACGTAGACTGAGAGAGCATGTGCGGAAAGTCTTCGTGCACACAAACAAACAGTGACACAAAGGGCACAATGTTTTCTAGCAAGCTTGAACAGAAATTGTTGAGGCATAAAAGGCAAAAGTAAAATGTTAAACTTCCTCAATGTGCTTAGCCATTAAGGCTAATGCGAGTCTGTCTTAAAGTAATGACACATAATGTTGTCATGGTGACGAGCACAGAGCAGAAAACATATGACAGATAAATTATAGTCGAAAAGTATTATGTGAAAATGTGAGCCGTCAGAGCCAGCATTTTAACAAGCAGCAGAAATGCAGACATTCCAACATGGAAGAAAAGATGGAATTCTGGGAATGTCCTAATCAGCAAAAGCTGATGGCCTCCAGATAAGACGGATAATCAGTGATGGGGACAAATGGCTGTTTACTGATGGAGGGAGATGGGAGAAACGTGTGCCCGAATGACATCCATTGAAACAGATCAAAAGCTTTGGCAGGGACCCCTCAGACTGCTGTTTGATCTCTGATTGGTGGGGAAATTGTGGGCAATCTAACGCGTGTGTCCGTTTGTGTATAACGTGTGTAACATATCTGTTTATGATTGAGGGCGGGTATCAGTTCGATGTTCACGGTGTGTCTGTGTTGTGCGTGTGCATGTGCATGCACTGCATAACAGACTACATCTGTTTCCATCTCGTCTCCATGTGTGGTACGCCACAGGGCCAGCTGTCTCATCTGTGCGTAAACATTTAACATCCTCTCAAAACTGAGCTGATTTACCTGTTATTATTGCTATGCTAATATTAGTAAAGAATATGATCCGTTTAATTTTCCACTGATTGAAGCGCTTTGCCGTGGTTCCTCACGTTCCCGAGGACACTGGACGTTGCGTTCACCGTCATAAACCACTTACCTCCATCGCTGTCATTAACTGAAGAGAAGCTAATGGTTGCTAAGCTATGAGTTGCTTTGTGCTGATCCAAGAGCCTGTTAAGCCAACGGCATGTGTGTAACCACCAGGTTTGGTCACCTAAACTCAAAAATGACACCAGAGAAATTGGCATCCTACAAAGAAAATGCAAACACATGTTTTGATATCTGATTTACTGACTGACAGTTTTACCCTCTGATGCTTTGAATTGGATGTTGCAGGCCTTTTTTGTCAAGCATCTGAGCATGCATATAGTTTGTTAGCATAACACTTGCATAACAGCAACAAGGACACTCTAGAGAAACCCAAAGAAGAATGATAAAAAAAAAAAAGATATTGTATGTTGGACTCCCTCACTTCTCCAGGAGGGAGTCCAATACCATGATATCTATGAAATGTTTGAATGCAAAGAAGGCTATTGAAACTTCTGATGATAAAGACAAGAGCCTCTTCTCAGGATAATGACGCATCTTTGATTGCATGCAGTAAGGTCTGCACTTTCAAACACATACCTGCGTTATCAAGCCTTATTGACAATGCAGAGAAAGTCTCTGCTGCAGAAAACAGTTAGTGTTGAATGCTAGTTGTTGGGTGACAATTTAATTTGTATGTTTGTGAATCTATGTAACGTGGCTTTTTTTTTTTTTGTACTGCAAGTGCAACTCAAAGTGCTTAACAGAATAAAACAAGCAAAAACAAACAAAACAAATACAAACCAAAACACCTAAATAAAACAGCAACAGATTAAAAACAGAGATGGAATACATTCAAGTACAAAAATATAGTATAATCAAACAAGTTTAAAAGAGAACAGTCAGTGGATGAACACTGGGCTCTTTTAAAAAGGAAGGTCTGTCACACTCTGCCCTGTTTGGGTTCATGCTGTGTGAGCAAGCTCACTCACCTCTCTGCCACGCCTCCTCATCAGCTCTGCTTCCCCACCTGTTTTGCCTCAGCTGCTCATCACTGCTCATCAGCCAGCCTGCATATAAGCGGCTCTGCTCGTTCAGTCAGTGCCAGATTGTTATTGCATAATGCACCACTTTCCAGCATTCTTGCTCGGATTGTCTTCCTGGTTTCGACCCCGGTTTGTCTCTGACCTTGTCTCCTTGTTCCTGCCCCGACCTCCTGCCCGGCCATGACAAGTCTCTCGTCTGCCCTTCCTGGATTTGGTGCCTCCTGTTGACCAACCCTCTGCCCGTCCACGACCATTCTCCAGTCTGATCCCTCTGGACTCTGTTTGCCCCACGGATTGTCTGCCAGGCTTCGACCCTTCGTCCATCTCGACCATGATTCTGGCTAGATCCTCCACGGACTTGCCATCCTCCCCGAAGGCTCTTGGGATTAGTGCTTCTCTTCCTGAGCACTCATTATCCTGCCAGACAGCGCCACCTGCCACTGCCTTTTGGAGTTTCCCGGTGCCTGCTGGATTATTTGTCTGCTCAGAATTTTATCCATAAAGCTCATTCAAATCACTTCCAGGCGTTGTACTGCATTTGGGTTCAAATCCCATCCCATTACAGTACAATCTGGCCAACAATGGACTCAGCAGACAACCCTTCACCTCTGGAGTGCCTGAACAAGATCGAGGGCGTCCTACAGCAGCATGAAGCTTTAATGTCTGCTGTTTCGGAGGCTAGAGAGGCCGCACAAGCTAACGAGTGGACTCTCTTTGCGCTTGCTACACAGATGCAGCAGATAACGGCCTTCATCACGTCTTCTGCTGCTCCTCAGTCTTCGTCGATCGCTTCTGCTCCAGCTCCAGCCTCATCTCAAGCTTCAGCTCCAGCTGCCCCTCAGCAGAGCGATCTTCCTCAGTCCCGAGTGGGGGTCCCAGAATGTTATGTTGGCAATCCAGTGACTTGTGGCCCGTTTCTCACGAACTGTTCTCCCTTCAGCCCCGAACTTTTGCCTCAGAGACTGCTAAGGTGGCTTTTACCATCAACCACCTCACGGGCAGGGCTTGTATGTGGGGGACTGCAGAATGGAACAGACAAACCGAGGCCTGCTCCTCCTTTCAAAGCTTTTCAGAGGAGCTATGCAAGGTTTTTGGCTTGAGCTTCTCCAGCTCCGAGTCTGTTCAAGGCCTCGTGGGGCTCCAGCAGGGGGGAGCAAACTGTGGTAGACTATTCCATAGGCTTTCGTAC
Organism: Arrhamphus sclerolepis; assembly: GCA_037176975.1. Lineage (NCBI taxonomy): Eukaryota > Metazoa > Chordata > Actinopteri > Beloniformes > Hemiramphidae > Arrhamphus > Arrhamphus sclerolepis. The sequence goes on from JBAMYA010000016.1 coordinate 11,563,055, forward strand.
CAGAGCCACCCGCAGCTGCTGGAATCCAGCCACTGAAGGATGTCTTTCTCCAAGGTCTAGTGGATTATGTCAAAGATGAACTGGTGTCCCACGACATTCCTCAGACTCTGGATAAGGTTATAGAGCCAGGGCTCATCTCGCCCCCAACCCATCTTCCCATCCAGGGGACATACTAACTCCACTGCCTCCTTTTCTGGTGTGCTGGAGGATCAGCCCAAACCAATGCAGTTGGGGCGTGCTTCTCTCTCCTATGAAGAACATGAGCGACGTTGGAGGTGTCTATAGATGCCTGTATTATGGACGAGGGGTTGGTTCAACAATTGGGACTCGAGCAGGTTCCTTTGCCCCGTCCAATTCCTGCTCGGGCTCTCGACGGACATATTCTGGGAACAGTCACCCATCAGACCGCCCAAGACCCCATGCTTCTTTCCGGTAACCACCACAAGAGGATCCAGTTTCACGTCCTGAGAACCCCCCATCAGCCTCTCATCCTAGGTTACCCTTGGCTCCGTCAGCACAACCCCAACATTAACTGGGAGACTGGGACCATTCGTGAGTGGGGTTCCTCCTGTCATCTCTATTTGAAGCAAGCTGCCTCCCCATTCCACTCACATACCTCCAGTCCTCCACTTGATCTCTCAGGGGTACCCTCCGAATATCAAGATCTCAGTGCTGTTTTCAGTAAAGCCAGGACCTTATCTCTACCTCCTCATCGACTCTATGATTGCTCCATCGAACTCCTGCCGGGCACATGTCCACCCAAGGGCCGACTGTACTCCCTGTCTGCCCCCAAACGAAAGGCAATGGACGCATACATCAAGGACTCCCTGGCAGCAGGCATCATCAGCCCCTCTTCCTCTCCGGCTGCAGCTGGCTTCTTCTTTGTTGAGAAGAAGGATAAGACTCTGAGACCTTGCATAGACTACCGCGGTCTTAATGACATTACCATTAAGAACCACTACTCTTTGCCTCTCCTCTCTTCCGCATTTGAACTGCTTCAGGGGTCACGGTCTTCACTAAGTTAGACCTTTGCAACGCCTATCACCTGGTCCATATAAGAGAAGGGGACAAATGGAAAACAGCCTTTAACACCCCATCCAGGCATTACGAATACTTGGTTATGTCCTTTGGTATTACCAATGCCCCTGCTATTTTCCAAGCGCTCGTCAACGACATGCTCCGGGACATGCTCAACCAGTGACTTTTTATCTACCTTGACGACATCCTGATCTTCTCAAAAACTCCATGTGAGCATGTTCATCATGTTAGGACTGTGCTCCAGCATCTTCTGGAAAACTCTTTGTATGTTAAGGCGGAGAAGTGTGACTTTCATGCCCCGTCTGTTTCCTTCCTGGGATATATTGTGGCGGAGAACAGTCTACAGATGGACCCGGCTAAAGTCTCAGCTGTCACCTCGTGGCCTACTCCAGCCTCCTACAAGCAGCTCCAACGTTTTCTGGGGTTTGCCAACTATCGCTTCATCCGTAACTACAGTTCTGTGGCTGCTCGCTTACTGCCCTAACCAGTTCCAAGGTGTCTTTCCAATGGACCTCTGTTGCTGATTCTGCCTTCAAGGACCTCAAGTCTAGATTCACCTCTGCACCCATCCTCCAA
>JBAMYA010000016.1:11574473-11599818 GCA_037176975.1 Arrhamphus sclerolepis
ACTGAGGTGGAGAGCAGCTGGTTTATGTCAGAAAGTCAGGATTTAGTAAATGTTTGAAAAAGATTTTACAACTAAAATTTCTCATTTTTCTCTCAGTTTCTCATTTTTGTCTTTTTACAAAAAAGTAAAGATTCTTTATAATTTGTGATTTTACCAGAAAACAATTTGTTTTTTGTTCAAAAGCCTCAATTTCATGATAAAAGGGTAATGGTAACCATGGAGATGATGTGGCCCAGGATAAAATAAGTTTGACACCTCTGGTTCAGATGAAGCTCAGATTCGGTCCTTTAATTTCACAAAGGCATATTCAGAGACAACATCACCAGGATTCATCGGTCTGAGACTTTATCTTGGGACTAAAACCAGTCCTGGTCTTGGTTTACAAATGCCTCACCTTCACACTTGTTCTCATCGGAGCGGTCCTGACAGTTGATCTCTCCGTTGCAGCGGAGACTCAGGTCAATGCACTGCCGGCTGTCACACTGAAACTCGGACTCAGAGCAGACTGGGCAGTCCTCCTCATCGCTGCCGTCTTCGCACTCGGAGACACCGTCACATCTCCAGGTGTGTGGGATGCAGTCCACCTCGCCGGACGTGCAGGCAAACTGCTCGGGAGAGCAGGTGGGCGGCTCTGAGGACAAAGACCAGGTTTAGTTCAGGGCTCCAACCTCGATGGCGGCACTCGTGAAAGAAAAAAAAAAAAAAAAAAGGAGGCAGCAAGCAGCTTTGAGCAGGCCCTCGCAACCATCACCACCGTGCCCCGGTGCCAACACCTTCCCACCCCAGTCAGGGTGTGGACATGTTGTCCTCCTTGGTACTCCTGTGGCAGAAGTTTTTGGTTCTCTCTCTCTGTCTTTCCTGCCCATATTACTAAACAATAGACTGGATACCACAAAATTGAGACTGTGTAGAGCCTCATGGAGTTCACACAGAACAAAGATATATAGAAAGTGTGTTTTATGGAAGAAAAATTGAAGCATCCTGGCACGCTACACCAATAGGAACCATTATGTTTTTTAAAAAACTACTCACAACAAGTTTATTTGGTTTTTGTATGAAATTTCACAAAACACTTTTTTTTTTAATGGACACAGAGACATGAAAAAAAGAAAGAAGTACGAAAATTGTTTAAAGGGAATGAAAGGAGATAGAGTAGAGAAGACCCTTGAAGTCTGCCTCTAGACTTGCGGAAAGAGAAAAGACAAAACAAAAAACAACAAACACAACAACAAACAAAATATGCATAAATAATAATAGTTATAACATCATTGGAAAGTACACTGTGCCAGATGTATTTAGTGGCAACAGCAGTCTAAGTGTGTACCTGTCAAACACCTGTGTGTGTATTTGTGTGTGAGCGTGCTGAGTCTGTAAGGTTTCTCCATAAGAATGTTCAATAGTGGGTGTGGGGACCCACAAATCCTCCCCGAGGACATGAGGAAGACCGGAGCCCCAAACATCCAGCGGGCCTCCCAAGCGGCCCCACAGAGACAAATGCACCACCCCCCAGTGCTCCGGCAGGCAGGGTCACCGGTCGCCAGAGGGGAGTGTGACGGGGGAAGCAGCCCCCACATTTAGTGAGAGACCCAAAATAATCCAGGAGAGGGGGTGGCCCAGAACCCAACCTGACAGACAAAGAGGCACACACAAATACAATCACACATTCCCACCCTCATGCTCACACACACAATTAACACCAACTCATCCTACATAAACACACAAAGATGGACGTTCTACACCCACTTGTACTCCCTATTCATACTCTATATTCCCAGATCCAGGTAACGTCCCCCCAGAGGGGCAACTCGTTACTGGACCCAGGTGACGTTTCCCTTGTTCTGGGGTGGAAAGGAGCAGACCGAACCCACATGGCAGCCCCATCCCCATCCACAGACAGAGCCAGAAGAAGTCCACGCAAGCCAGCCAGCCAGCCAGAGCAGTCCCAGGGCAAAGCAGTCCAAACTCTCCAGCGAGCCCCAACCCCCATCCTGTGGGCCCCCCACAGGCCCCTACTCAAGCTCCCCCCCAGGGCCACCCCCAACCAGCACACAGACACGCAACACTCGCCCTCAAACACAGATGCCACGAGGCATCCCCACAGGAGAGCTCCAACCTCGAAAGACCAATGAGAACGCACAGTGTGAGCTCCACATACACAGCCCCCACCCACGGCACCTCCCGCCACATCCCTCACCTGATCACACAGCGTGCCGCAATGACAAGGCAATGGCCCCAAATGACACCACCCCAGCCCCACAGACAAATGCGACAGAGCAGACGCCACCGAGCCAAGCAACCATGCCAACCCCCCTGACCCAACACCAGGACAGGACTACCCACCCCACACACAGACATACATCAGTCACATCTCTCCATCGCTGCAACGCCAGCCCAGGGATAACCATCGCCAAGACCCAGCCCCACTGCAACCACGCAACCATTAGCAGCTCCACAACTGAAAGGATGCAACCCCCCTACAGCACACTCTGCAACCCTCCGCAGCACCCCTCCAAACAGAGCGATGAGTTGCTGCAGACAATCGGGGATCCCCTCAGAGCCCCTGGCCAACGCCAGCAACCCCAGCCCACTCATCCATGAAACAACACATGTGCCCGCGCCATCCAGAAACCTACAACCAGGCCAGCCCACTGCTCCAGGCCAAGGACAACCCACCAGTCACCCAGCAAGGTGCACTCCACTGCCCCTTTTGCCCAACAGCGGGCGCAGGCCAGCCCCAGGCCAGGGACCAGACCAGCAGGGAAAAACAACAGAGGAAGGCCTGCCCAGTGCACCAGAGACCAGGCCCCCCACCAACCCCACACCACGGATCCGGAGGCGTCCGGGCACGCCAACTCCGCAACCCCCCCACACCACACACCACCGCCATGAATGCCACACCAGGCCGACCAGCCAGCCCCTTGTCAAAGCAAAGCCATGCCCCCAACTGCCACCACACACCGCCAATGACCATATACCCCCCCCAGCCGACCACCCGCCGGAACCCAGCAGCCACTTCAGCCAAAGGACCGGCCACTTCAACCAGGAGCCGTGATCCAAAGATCTGAAGCCACCCCGAGAGAACCGCCGCACTGGCCCGGTCCCCAATCGCCTCAAGGGCCGAAACCTATCCATAGCCCAGACCCCCACCAGATGCCCCCCCCCAACCCCAGATGGCAAGCAGGGAACAAGGGTGTGAAAAGACCCCACGCCCCGGGGAGAAAAGGACCGGGGTGGCCATTGCCCTCCCAGGGAGCCAGCTCCCCCGTTGACCCCAATAGGCACCCCCATTCCCCAAGATCCACCGGGCGATGGAGGCCGCATCAACCAGGAGCAGGCAGCAGCACTACTGGGGACCAAGGCCATGGGAGGGCACAGAGCCTCGAGAGCCGGCTGGGCCCGGGGCCAGCGATCCACCTTCCCCGGAACCGTCCAGACCACCAGACCCCACCCCCAATCCAACACCCAGCTCCCAACCGAAGAAGCTACCAAATCCCGACAAAGACAACCAGCCAGGACAGTCTGCACAGCCACAGACAGTACACCGCGGCGACCAAGAGCGCACGCCCACCTCAACCCAAGAACCGACCAGTCCACCAAGGGCAACACCCACAACGAAAGCACGCCACGCGAGGGAGGGCGCACACACAGCAGGCCCAGGCACCCCCTGAACACCAGTGCTGAGCTGCCAGAGCAACAGCCCCCCAATACAGCGCTCCACCACCCACACCAGACAGCCCTAGACCCCCAGCCAAGCATTCATTCAACCTTTATTTAACCAGGATAAAAAACTCATTAAGATCAAAGATCTCTTTTACAAGAGTGTAAAAATAATTTATTCTAGGCAAAAATCACCATTTTTATTGAAGCTACCCTTCCCATGAGAGATAAGGGTAGAGATTTTCATCTAGCAAGATCATCCTCAACTTTCTTTAAAAGTGGAATGTGGTTTAATTTAGTTAAATCTGTCAATTTAGGAGAAATTTTGATGCCGAAATTTGTAATATTCCCTGACTGCAACTGTATAGAAAGGGAATTATTGAGAGAACAATTAACTGGAAGAACTTTGGATTTTAGCCAGTTTATAGAGTAATCTAAAACTTTTTAAAAAGAGTTTATCAATCCAATTACCTGAGAGAGGGAGGTTTGTGAATGCTGTAGAAAAAGTAATACATCATCAGCATAAAGACTGATTTTATGCTCTATGTTCTTGCATTTTATGCCTTAAATATCTGTATTTTGCCTGATTGTGGGGCTAGCGGTTCAATGAAAATAGCAAAAAATGAGGGGGAGAGTGGGCATCCCTGCCTGGTGCCCCTCTGCAGACGAAAACTAGAAGATATTTGGTTATTTGTCCTAATACATGCTGTTAGGAAACTGTATAATATCTTTAACCAATTTATAAAACAGTTACCAAAGGCAAATTTATGCAAGGCTGCAAATAAAAATTTCCAGTTAACTCTATCAAAGGCTTTTCCTGTATCTAGAGACAGTATTGCGGTTTCAATGTTTTTACTTTAAGAATAATCCAATAAATTAAATAATCTGCGTTAATTTGTGGATGAATGCCTCCCCTTTATAAAACCAGTTTGGTCAGGATGTATTATGAGAGGAGTTACCTTCTCCAGTCTTTTTGAGAGGGCTTTACAAATTATTTTAAGATCAACATTGATAAGGGATATGGGACGATAAGTGGTAGGGAATACGGGGTCTATATTTTCAGTATTTACAGTATTTTCATTGTTTTAAATATTATCAATGTTTTTTTTATGGAAGTTTTCAGTGTCATTTTGCCATGTTCTGGCCAAAGCCAAATGATAGAAAAACCTCTTGTCACCAGCCCAGGCCAGTACTGGCCATCTGGAGCAGTGGGCTAATTCCCAATAGCCTGGGCTCTTAGGTGGCCTGAGTGGTCTGCTTGTGAGTGAATAAATTAATAAATGAATGAATAAATAAATAAATGAACAAATAAAAACAAAGAATCACAGTGAACTACATTTGTGTAGCTAATGTTCAGTCACCCGCGACATCATGAGCTAACATTTAATAAATGACAGATACAGGGGAGACAGCGTGTGTTACAAGCTGCAAACTAATCTGAAGATAACATGATGATCACTGATTCTCCACGAGCTCTTTTAGGTAACTGTAATAATGACCTTGGTACTACCTCCTGTCAAAACTTAATTCCATTTTAAATGTTGCAGTGGTTTGATGCTACATTGTTAAACCTCACATCAGCCCAAACATAAAACTACAAATGAATATTCCAACTATTGATATACACTAGGTCATATTTGGGGTTAATTAGTTAAAAATATGTGTTGTGTTAAACTGACAGGTGGATATTTTAATACTTGAGCGACTTGGCTATCCCAGTCTGTCCACATATACTGTCCACATCTATCCCTGTCCAACACAGAAATGTTTGCAAAACATTGCCAGTGAAGAACATTGATTAGTCCAGGTTAAATGCTGATGAGCATTTTTGATTTAATCAGTTTATCAGTGTGTTTATCTGGTTTTGCTGTAAATGACATGATTGCAACTTGAAAAAAAAATAATAGAGATTTCCTTCAGTTTCAATAGGGCCTTTGTGCTTCAGTGCTCGGGCCCTAAAAACAGCATTTCTTACCTCCGCAGGAGAGCTCGTCTGGCAGCAGAACCAGGTGGATGGGACACGAGCACCGGGTTGTCCCGTCACCCTTCACGATGCAGATGTGCGAGCAGCCACCATTGTCAAAAGTGCACGGGTGTTTACCTGCAGAGCATCACATCAAATAACTACCCATAATCCCACTGGAGCACCGTTTACCTGTGTAACTTATTTATAAATGCGGCCATTAGGCGGTAGAAACAGAAAAGTGTTTTCTACGTAATGACTGTTTGGAAGTCATCTGTAATAATGTCCTTTTTATGACCTGGTTTCATTTGTAAAGAAAAACATTCAAGAGCTTTAATTTCATTTTAATTTCTTTCATTTTAATTATGACTTCGTGAGAATTTATTTTTCCTCTGCAAAACTGCAACTTCATAAAAGTTCAAAATATTTTAACATTTTGCATCAAATCTGAAATGAAAGGTCAGAAATTCTTATTTTTCTCCTCAATATTATATATATTTTTTAAATACTTGAGTTTTTATCCTAGGAAAACAAACTTTTTTTTTAAGTTGTTGTACATTGTCATTGATATCTTTTTCTTGGAGTTTTAATTAATAATTTCAAAATTATTTTGAAAATCCAGATTCTTTTTTTTTTTTGCTAATTTGCAAATTAATATCAATTTTCTATTTTTCAAATTGACGTGTAGAACCATGATTTTATCTTTTATTTTTATTATTGTTTTTTTTTTTTTTTTTAAATTGTATAATAAGCGTTTTTTTCATCCTGAAAAGTGCTATAAATATATCTGATGTATTATTTATTTTTTGTAAATTTCTTTACTTTAGTCAGAAATTTCTCTTACAAATTGTTTATTAAAATCAAAAAGTTGTTTTTTTTAGTTTAGTTTTGAGTTAAATTATTTAGATTTTTCCCCCATGAAATTAGATTTTTTTTAATGCAATTTGTGAGTTTATAGTCTGATTGTTCATAACTCTGTTTTTCAAATAAGTAAGTTTATAAAAGAACAAAGGAAAAAAAAGTATTTAAAAAACTTTTGGTCGTGGAGTTGCCATGTGCTCGGGGGGGTCAAGCTCTGGGTTTCTAAAGTGCCTAGAGATGACTTGTCATAAATAGGCGCTATATAAATAAATTGAATTGAAAAAAAAAAAAAAAGAACTAAACTGTCAAAATTGAATTTGTAGATTATTTATAGAATATTACTTTACTGAGAATTAATTTACTGTATTAATTTTATATAAATTTAAAACTGAACTTCATTCATTTTACTAGTGAATACATAGATCCTATTTATTTGAATCAAGATTTTGAATAAAAATGTTGTGTTTAATTTTCCTTCTGTTTAGTAAAAAAGTTCATAAATGCTGATTAATGTAATTAACCGTAGCGCTGAATCTCTGTTGCTCACGAGAACAAAAACGTTTTTATTTTGCAGAAAAATTAGATAAGCTCAGCTTAGTTTTCTGAACTGAGTTTTGAACCAGTTTTCTGAAATCTAACGTTTCAGGCCTGCTGGCCGCAAGACGTACCGTAGTCCCTCATGTCCAGCTCATGGACGGCGTGGATGTCGCTCAGGTAGGCAACGCGGGCCTGGACCTTGGTGCGGCCCTCCCTGGTGGTCTTGTCAATGCGTTCGATCATCTGCTGCTGCTTGTCGATCCAGTAAAGGTGGTTCCCGAACACTGTCAGACCCACTGGTTGCAGGATGTTGGAGTCGGCAATCACGATGCGGTTCGCTCCTAAGATGTTCGCCAAATAAAAAGCACCGGGAGAGGAAACAAAAAAAACAAGCAAACAAACAAACAAAAAAAACAAAACAAAAACAAACAAAAAAAAAAAGAAAAAAAAAAAAACAAGAGAAAAAAAGAAGGGAAAACTTCAGGAACAAAGGCAACAAAACGGGAGGAACTAAGGGGGGAGGAAGGGGGACAGTGGTGAAGAAAATTACATGAGCTGAAACCAGCGTCATCTGGTCACATGACTGTCGGAGGAGTTTCCTTCACAAACACAAGGGGGCACCAGACTTCACGCCTGAATCTAAACCTGGTTTTAAAAAGCTCAAATTCTTCAACCATGCTGCAGTTGGACATTTTTCAGAGTTTTAAACTGGAACATGTGGAAATTAATGGAAGTATAAAAACCATGGGGATGATGGGTAATTATGTTCTGATCTGGTCTGTGATGTCACACAGCACCTAAGCTCCCTTATTGGAGGATTCAACTGGAATGATAACACCAACAGGAAGCTGATCCCAGTCTCACCTGAGAAGTCACTGCTCTCGATGCGTCGCAGGTCTGAGTCAACCCAGAACAGCTTCCCCAGGTCGTTGTCAATAGCCAGAGCCACAGGCTTCCCCAGACCGCTGAAGAACAGGACCTCACGCTCGGTGCCATCCAGCGCCGCCCGTTCAATCTTGGGTGAGCGCTCCTGCAGGTTGGTGAAGTACATGTACCTGAAGGACACAGCGGGTCACCATCAGTGCGCTAAACATCTGCAGATGGTTCCACCAATGCAGAGTGACCCAGTTTACTGCAGGAAAAACCCTGCAATTACAGATCCAAACCAGCCACTCGGGACCACTGAGCTTCAGTGGGTTAAGACAACAAACCAGGGAGACTAATTACTGAGTCTAAATGACAGAAACACCATCATCAGAACGAGGTTCCATCAGAACCACCTGCAGGTTCTGAAATGAAGCCGTTAACAAGCTGAAACAATGAACATGATTCAGAACCAGAAATCTGTTCAGATTTTAACACTAGGTAGCACACTAAGTAGGTCTACCATGTCTGACCACATGGGGCAGCAAATCATAAGAGTTTCTGGTCAGCAATGAACCCCAGGGTCCAGTCCGACTGGGAAGGTTCCTCAAACAAACAATAGAGGCTGGAGTTCCTTTACCAACCACAAGGACTTTCATTTCTTTTTTCAATGAAGCATATATATATATACAGCTCAATGTGGTCAGAGGTGGTACTGCTACATGAGGTGGCTTTAAAGAGAAACACAAGAGCGAAGTGTTCATTTTGAAGATGAAATTATTTAAAATTCATCAGTTTCACAGTAAACTCCTTGGTGGTTTATGTTGAAGAATCTTAGATAAAGAACATTTCTGTTTTAATTCAGTCTTAGAAACTTTAAACCTGTTCCAGAGAAACATTCAGAGAATTTGTTACACTACCAGATTAATAAACAATGTGATAACGACAAAAATGTTCTACTGACCCTCGCTCTGGGTTGACCACAATAGCCCGCGGTTTGTCGTGCTCGCCCCGTAGGACCACGCCCACCCTGCTGCCATCCGTCCGGGTCACATTGATGGCATTGGTGACCTCACTGGTCCAGTAGATGAAGCGGCTGTAGATGTCGATGCTCAGGTCGTACAGCTGCAGACCCTGGTTGGGCACCAGCACGGAGCCCGACACCACCGTCATACTCTGACAGGAGACAACAACATCGGGTCAGAACCAGGACCAGTTACGTGGAACCTTCATTTCACTCATGACTGATCGCTCCAATCTATTACAGAACCCTGAACATGTTATTAAAAGAACATTAACTTGATTTCAGTTTGTTTTAGGTTTTCAGTTTGTCATGGTGTTCCACAGGGTTCAGGACCCAACTTCAACTTTATCATTATCTGCGAGAGGCAAATTGTGGTACAGCTAGCAGTACAATCAAAACAACAACAACAAGCAAGCAGGTGCTGCTTAACTCTGGTAAAACTGAAGTTGTTCTCTTTTTTCCGAAGAATAAACCATCTAGGAAGTAAGGAAGGCATTACTTTGGTTACTGTAATAGAGCGATGTTGTCTCCATGTTTACCATTAAAGGTCTATTTTGGGTCGCCATCGGTGTGTATCACATCGCAGCAGAGTTTGCTGCTACCAAGACCTCTCTGAACTGAAGAGGCAGTATGGTGGGTCAGTGAACACCTGAGTGTGGTTCTAACTGACCCAAACTCTGTTCCTTTGGGTCAACATAAACCAAGTGATCCAGAGAAAAACAGACCATAGCTACAGAGTTTCTCCAGTTTACACCTTCACGATTGATCCAGATCCCAGCTGTTTTTCAGGTGGCTCAAAACGTTCCTTTTTGATCAAGTTTAGACTTCAGGACTGTCTCAGGTGCCCTGAACTGTCATTTCATGATAATCTGCTACCACTCTGGGTTTCTGGAGGACCTCCCATGATGCACTTGGCTCTAATATAGGTTGTTGACAGACTCTGGATTTGACTGGATTGTCCTTAACTGGCTCCTCGACTTTTCCTGTAAAGAGCAGCGACTTCTGTCGAAGCTGGCACTGAACAAATAAACAGAATTAAATGGAGGTTAAAAAAAAAAAAAAAAAGAAAACCACCAGAACTTGTTTTTGACGTTCTGCAGGTCTGGAAGAGGATCTTCATGACAGACAAGGTAAAAACGTAGAGTAACAAGCCCGCCACTCTGCTGACGCTGCAGGTTTTCGTGTTTTCAAGTCGACTCTCTGGAGAAAACTTCAGGTTTAATGTTTCGTTCTGCTCTGCGAGTTGCTCAAACAAATGTCTGAAATGATTCATGTGAAAATCGGGTTTATTTGGCTCAAACAGACCACCATCGTGTACGCGGCCCTGAGCCGCATTTACGGGAAACAAAGCAGGCAGAAACTAACTGGAATACTCTGGTTTCTGAACTTGTACGTGCCGTCCTGTTTTAGGACGTCTGCATTAGAATTGAGATCTGAACAATAAAAAAGTGACAAGATTCAGGAAAACATGTGAAATCTGACCCTACAGAGGAGCTGCTAAACTTTTGAACAGCTTTTTACTCTAACTACAAAAAAACTGTAGCTATTTTTTTTTAAATTGTTTTTACAGAATTTGTTTTGTGTGTAAAAACTTGCATTTTTGCACCATGATCTGAGCAAGAAAAAAGAAATCATGATTTGTGGTGAGGGTGGGGGGGTGGTAGTTGTCTTATTTTTGGACATTTGCTTCTAGAATACACAAATGGTTTGCCCAAATGACCCTTCCACCACCGTGTTTAATAGTGGATAAGAGGTGAACATACTTCAGACTGTCATCTGCATACAGTTGGACTCTGACATCAAGTTGAATACAGGTACAGAAAATAATTTAAAAGAAAATGACAACAAAAAGGTAATATTGGGCCAAGGATAGAACCCTGTGGGACAACTGTAACCACTGGGTCTGAGGTGTTTCTACTGGTTTCCTCCAAACATAGCTCTGAGCTCTGCATTGGTCTCATCTGAGTTCATGCTGGTTTGTTGACTTGCAGTTTTGTGTTTAGAGATTCCTACTGGAAACTCTTCAGTCTTCTTACATTTACATAATATTTATTATGCTCCCAGAACTATATTAGATGTTTTCTACTTGTGAATAATCCATCTCAATGTAGAACACTGAACTCCAAATTTTGTGAAAATGGATTTATAACAACTTCTATATTGATGTGCCGTAACAAATACCTTCTCCTTTGTTTATGTCTTTTCCTTTTGGCATTATGTTAACACACAGCAGCAGCTGGCTTAAACTGAACCTCTTAGATGCTTTAGAAGCAGGAAGGGGGTATTCAGTATTGCCTACATGATGTTTTTTTCTTTTCTGGGTTACTTTTTGTTTAATAATGCAGGAAAATAAAGCTCAATGTTTGTCTGAGGTATTTAGCAGAAAACTAAGACCCACGATGATCACATGACCCCTCTTTCATTTAACTTTGACTCAAGCTTCAACTCATCAGCCAGAAACCAACTCAGACCAGAATTCAGTCTGGACTAAAAGGAAAACCTGGTTGTCAAACCTGGTTGCCATCCTCCTGGGCACGGCGGATGACATTCTGCTTGGAGTCGATCCAGTACAACTGCTTGTCCAGCGGGTCGTAGTCGATGGCCCGGACGTTTCTGAGGCTGTGGATGGGCAGGATGATGTCGGGGCTCTGCTGCTCGTCAATCACCATGCGATTGATCGCCGTCTTCTGGCTGAACAGCAGGAACGAGGTAGGAGCTGAAACAGGACACAGAATTCAATCACAAAGCTGGAATATGTTCTGGATTCAGGCCTTCAGCAGAACCTGATTGGTTCTCCTCCAGAACCTTGTATCAGCGTCTCACCACTGCACGTCTTGTTGTCGTAGTTGAGGGAGAAGTGGGCGGGGCAGCCGCAGACAAAGCTGCTGACAGGGACTGCGAGGCACAGGTGGGAACAGTGACCGTTGGTGGAGGCGCAGGCGTTCCAGCCACCCTGTCTGGACGAGTGGAACACCAGGATGTCCATGACGTAGTCCAGGTGGCCCTGGATGACGGTCCGGTTCTGGCCACTGGTCTTGTTGGCCCGCTCAATGCTGCGCTGGCTCCAGTCTGTCCAGTAGATGTAGTCCTGGTACTGGGTAAGTCCAAAAGGGTGAGGGAGGTCGTCGGCTATCACCTCACGGTCCTGACCTGAATGAGGATGATCAGAACCGAGACTGAGATGTCAGAACTGAGTTCTGCTTCAGAGCCAATTTCAACTTTTCCTGTGTAAAATGAACTGAAAACAAGTCCAGAACCAGGTGTGAAGTCACCCCAAAACCAGTGCAAAACCTGAATAATTCCAGTTCACAGCCCAGTTGGAAACCAGTCCAAAGTCTCATTTTGAATCCACTCCAAAACCCATCTGAAAACTGCCCAAAATCCAGTTCAAAACAACTCCAAAGTCCAGTTTAAAACCACTTCAAAATTCAGTTTAAATCCAGTCTAAACCCCAGTTTAATCCAGTCCAAATCCAAGTTAAAATCTATTCCAAAGACCAGTTTAAATTCAGTCCAAACCAGTTTGATACAAGTCCAAAATCTAGTTTAAAACCAGTCCAAAACCCTGTTTAAATCAAGTCTAACAGCTCTAAACAAGTCCAAAAACTGAACTGAAAATCTGTCCGAAGCCAAAGCTAAGTTTGAAACCAGTCAAAACAGCTAATTCACCGAAAATAAAACCAGTCTAGAACCACATCAAACTCAGTCTGGATCAAATCTAACTCTGCTGTAAACTGGTCCATAACAGAATCTAAACCCACTGGAGTGAGCATGTGCAGTCTTCAACTAGACCAGACGTAGACTGATCAATAAAAAGGCGTCATATTTCTGATTCAGCTGCAAACGTTCATGATCAGAACCAAGTCCGATGTCCGTTTCCAGGTTCTGGACATGGTGCCAGGGCAGATTACCGAGCATGTTGGATGACTCGATCAGCGTGGTGTCCAGGTCGGTCCAGTATAGCCGCCGCTCTGCGTAGTCAATGGTGAGTCCGTTGGCTCGGCCCACATCGGCCACCAGAGTGATCCGACCCGTCCCGTCCATTGCCGCCCGGTCAATCTTGGGCTTCCCGCCCCATTCGGTCCAGTACATGTAGCTGTGGAGATCAGAACAGTACTTACAGCACCAACCAGATCAGCAGAGCCCAGACTTGCTTAACTCCTCCAACTCTCACCCTTCAGCAGGGTCCAGAGCCAGGGCTCGTGGACTGTCCAGATCCTTCCAGACCAGGACCTGGCGGTGCTGCCCATCCAGTTTAGCCACCTCGATGCGGTTGGTTCCGGTGTCAGCCCAGTACAGGTTCTTCCCCAGCCAGTCCACTGCCATGCCCTCTGGATAGTCCAGGCCGAACTCCACCACATGTTCCAGGGCGCTGCCGTTCATGAAGGCCCGACTGATGGTCTGCATAGCCAGAAGCAGAACCACAGGTCAGCGTTCAGGATCCTCTTTGCTCCACCTGCCCCCTGTCCCACCACACCCACCTTCAGAGTGATGTCCGTCCAGTAGATCCGGTTGTCAGTAACGTCAAAGTCCAGCGCAGATGCCTCCTTGACGCCAGTCAGTGGGATGGCCACGTTGTTGTTGTTGGTCTCCAGGGAGATTCGGCGGATGTCGGTGTGGCGGGAAAACAGCAAGAAGGCCTCGGGTACGATGCAGGTCCTCATGTCCGCGATGAGCTCCAGACCGATGGGACAGCCGCACTGGACACCCTGAGGCTTGTAGAGGCAGAGGTGGCTGCAGCCGCCGTTGTCCTCGGCACATGGGTTTGTCCCTGGAAGTACGAAAGTTGGCTATGTTAGTATGAAAGCTGGTTGTGTCAGTACGAAGGTTGCTACGCAAGTACGAAAGCTAGTCACATCAATACAATGTTAGCTACGTCAGTACGAAAGTTAAGCTGTGACAGTACCAAAAGTTAAGCTGTGACAGTACCAAAAGTTAAGCTGTGACAGTACCAAAAGTTAAGCTGCGACAGTACCAAAGTTACGGCTACGTCCGGACGAAGGTTGGCTATGTCCATACGTAAGATAGTTGCATTAGTAGGAAAGCTGGTAATGTCAGTACGAAAGTGAGAAACGTCAGTGCAAAAGTGCATTACGTCAGTACAAAAGTCACGTCAGTACAAAAAAATGTAGTTACATCCACGTGATGCTATTATGCTACATGCTCTAGAGGTTTCTGTAACCATAACTCTAACCAACCACATGATGGACTCACCAAAGGCCTGGTGGACGTTGGCGGCCTTCAGTCCCATGAGGTCGGGCAACTGGTCGATGATGATCTCCCTCTCAGCGCTGCGTTTGTGGACGCGTTCGATGCTTCGGCGTTGCCAGTCGGTCCAGTAGATGAAGTCTCCCAGCAGAGTGAAGCCGAAGATGTGGGGCAACTTGTCCTCCACCAGAACCCGCCGACCTGACCCATCCATGTCCATCACCTGCAGAACCAGGACGACGGAGATGAACGACGGGATGAAGAGCAAGGTGGTTAGAAATGACAAACATTTCTGAAGTTCCAACGTTAGAAACTAAAATGCAGTTTTACCACAAAAAGTCACAATTTCACAAATATTTTACAAAAAGTCGTCTTTCAAAAAAAAAAAAATCATGATTTTAGAACAAATGCTTTTAATAAATTTGTTTAAAAAAATTGTAGTCTTAAGCAATTTTCCAAAAATATACGATTTTACAACAATAAATCTTTTTTTTTGCTAAAGTCACAATTTCATAACCAAAAAGATGATTTTTTTTTTTTTTTACACAAACAAAAAAAAAAGCACAATTCTACAAATTCAATTTGGTTTAAAAAAAGTTCCTATTTTTGTCAAAAAGCTACAATTTTGAAAAATGATTTTAATGATGAAAAGCTGCACTAAAACAAAATTAGAAGTATAATTAGTTTTGGTTTTAGAAAAGAAATGTCTAAAACCGGTAAATTTGCAAATTTACAACAAAACTTTAAAAGTTGCAAATTTAAAAGTTGAGTTTTGGTGGGAAAACAAACTTTCTTCTTTTAAATGACAAAAAGTCATGATACTGCAAACTTTGCCATTTTATAATAAAAAAAGATTTAAAGACAAAAAGGTTTAAGTTGTACAGGATGCCCAGCACCCGCTTGAATCTGACACGATTAAACTTTAAAAAGGCCTGTAAACTGTTCAGGCGGTGGAGTTAAATCACCACATTTCTGTGAGTTGTTCCCATGGCGATGGCAGGGAGCCTCCTCTTTGTTTCTCTCTGTAGTCACTAAGCGCGCTCAGAGCGGCCCGGCCAACCTGGCAGCAGATCGCAGCACCACTAATGAGAAGCAACACGCGAGGCAAACAGACAGCGGCAGCAGCATATGGACGCCACATTTCCACCATTATTCTTCTTCTCTCACTCTGACTTTGATGTCTCTTTTAGCAAACAGTAAAAGAAGAGAGAAAAAAAAAAACACTACAAAAGCTAGACTGAATTAAACTAAACTGGACTAAAGTAAATAAACTAAGCAAAAGCAAACTAAAGTCAACTCAACTAAAGTAAACTTAACAGGAAAAAACTAAACAGGACTGGACTAAAATAAATTGGACTAACCTAAACTGGAGTAAACAAAACTAGACTATATTAAATTAAATTGGACAAACTAACCTAAACTGGACCAAAAAAATAACAAAACAACTACTTCCAGTTCCTTTCACTTAACCTTGAAGCAACTGAAGTTGTCACTCTTCCACCCGCTGTAGACAAACATTTGTTAGGACGGACGACATTTTTGTTTACGTCCTTAATACAAAGAATCGATCCGTCACCTGTCACTCTGATTTTAAGGAGGCGGGGCCAGACGATACATTCAACCAGGTTTCGAATTATCATTTGGTCTCTAAGTGGGTCTCGATTTCCAAAAAAAAAAGTCGAGCAAGAAGATTAGACTAAATTAGTTAAATAACTTAGACACACTCTCCTGAAGCAAGAGGCTAACAAGGCTTTTGCTCACATACATAGAGAGATTGCCACGTACACATCTTTTTTTTTTTTTACTTAATTTCTTGATAAAAAAAAAGAAAAAAATAATAATTTCTTGATAATTCATTTTTGTCAGGTAGAACTTTGACTCAATTAAATTGCAATGAAATAACATTTTGAGCTGCTGTAAGGACAGATCCACACACATTGTGTTTGAAACGCAGTTTCTGTTTTTATAGTCCGTCATTTTAAGCAAAAAAACCTCTATCACACTCTGCAGACGTCACGATAACAGTGCAACTTTCATAAGTTTCTGCAACTTGTCAGGCATGTACTCGGTGCCAGTGGCCTTTTTTTGGGTGGCATAGGGGAAGAATTTAATATTCGCGTTGTTGTTGACTGACTAAAAGTCATTTTCAAAGTAAAAGGCAAGGTGAATAGAAGTCATCTTCAGATTTCAACAGCTGTCAAATAAATCAAATGTTTGTCATTTGCATACATAGTGGTTTGGTGGTGAACTGTAGTCACTGTGCTGCTTTCATACTGAAGCTTATGTTAATCTATTTCCATTTTTAACGTCTTTAAGGACAAAGTCATACAGGGTTTACAAACAAAATGAGCTTTACCTTTGTGATTGCATGATTATGATTTATCACGACATTTGAGAGATGAACCCCCCATTTTGTTGCTTTCATGGGAGTCATGCCTCAGCTCCCTCTGGCTAATTCGAACGCTGCATCCAGTCAAACAGAAATGACACCATTTTAAAAACCAGACCCGTGTCAATGACTGACATCCCAAGTTGACCATTTCTGAATGAGTTGTAAATGATAAATCCTGTCAGCCAACCGACCAATGGGAATGCAGCATGAAACAATGTAAACATCAGACTCTCGTGGCACCTGAACGTCGTCTCAGGGCAGAAAGACTTAAAATCTTCAGGAGTAAATAATCTTGTAAAGCTCAATTAACCAAGAAAAACCTTTCCAGTTAAACCAGTATCAGCTTTTCTTTTATCATTTCTGGTTCTCCTCGTCTCGTTTCTCTGCTTTCAATCTGTTTTTGAGTAACTTGATCTAATTTTTTTTTCCTTTTTTTTTTTTTTCCATTTGAATGTCGACCAGATCTAAACTGGAAACAGGACTTCTGGTCCAGTAAAAACACGTTTGTGTGTGGACCATCACTGAGTAGTTCAGAGTTTATTTCTTCTGTTTCAGCTGCTGTTTTGCTTTTTAAACTCACTGTGATTCAGAGAAGTGGCTTTAACCAGAAAAAAAAAAACAAAAAACAAAAAACAACAGAAAACCCGCGGTTCTTATTTCACCAGAAACAGTTTTTTTTTTGGTTAATTTCTGGATGATAAACTGCCAAACTGGGAAAAAAAAAAAAAAAAAAAAAAAGCTGATCTAAAGTCACCTGAAACATGCAGAGAAAGCAGAGCCGTCAGCGGTGGAAAAATGTCAGGAATCTGCAGAAAGCAGAAAGCAGCGAGGCCTGTAATCTGCCGCCGTGTCCGTCCACCCATCGGCGCCGCGTGGAGCGCAGCGATTGGCTGCCCCACCGGGGACGCCCCCCCCCCCAGTGTCGTGGCTGGCTGCCATCCCCTCCAAAAGTCCTCCACATGCTCCAGAGGACAAATATATAAAAGTGGAGTTTCCATCCTCAGCCAGAAGGTCTCCGCTGGTTTGGGTCCAACCGCAGCGTGGCGACGGTTTCAGATTCTGGGTCTATTCTAAACAGAGCCGACCACAGCTGGAGCGCACGCCGCAATCGAAACCAGATGTGGGCTCTCGCCACAAGAACTGGGCCCTCTGAGGGACCTGAGGGGGGAGGAATGGGAGGGGGAACCTCAGGTGGGGGCCCTGCAGGAAGTTTGACGGCATCAGATGTGACCGTCAACACAATGACGAAGGTGGAGAACAGACCAGTGTTTCCACCAAACATTCCAGTTATTCTGATGATCCGCTGAACATTTCAGCTCGGATTCCAAATGTTTTCTGCTTCCAGCTTTTTGTCAGTTGATGCTAGCCAGAAAACGTCCAGCTGCAACTGCAGGAGGAGCACAGAATAAAACCACGACTTGACGCCGACACGAGTTTCTCCTGGAAGAGTTCAAACCTGAGAAATGAACGATGGTTTTCTCCTCACACTGGTTTCAGTCTTTCATACGCATCCTTGTTTTTATTTCAGAGCAACTGAACTTCACGGGAAAAAAAGTTGGGATTAGTTTAAAAATAAATCTGAAAGACAAGTGTTTGAGGAGCCTTGACCCTCACCATGGAAACATACTAACTGAGGAGTACCACAAGGTTCTATTTGCAGACTTCTGCTTCTTCCTGATTTTAGTACAAAAACTGCATTGAAATTCAAAAAAAAAAAAAAAAGGGATGCAGAAAGTTTATATTTCCAATAAAACCAAAAAGTAATTTTAAGTTAAGTCACAATTTTGCTACATTTGCAAATGTACAAAAAAAACTTGATTGTTCAAAAAAAGTCTCTCAGAATTTGTAATTTTCCACAAAATTAGCTTTAAAAAAAAAAAAAAAAAAAAAAGAAGTTAAAAAATTGAGATTTTACAAGAAAAAACCTTGTGACAATTAGAAAAGTCTCAATTTTATGATAAAAGTCACAATTTGAGATTTTATGGCAAAAATTCACTTTATGAAAAAAGATAAGATCATCAAAAGTCATACTACATGTGACCATAGTGATGATGTACCCCTTTAATGTTAATCATGGTGATGACGTGGCCCTTTAATGGTGAACAATCCTGCATGTCACAAAGACTTGGTTGAGAAAGAAGAAGGTGCTAGTAATGAACGAGCCTGCAGACACCAAAAAATAATGATGATGATGATAGCAACCAAAATGGTTCATTCAAGATGCCTCGGAGCCCAGAGATGTCACTTTTGGGAACTGCCTCTGAACGCAGTTGGTTAGCGCTACGACCAGTCAGAGCACAGAACAAAGTGACGTTTTCAGACTTTTTGGCCCAGATAATCATTGAAATCACCATCTGATTACTGCCACTAAAGACTTATGCTGAAAGAAAAAAAAATAAACGGGTATATTGTTTTTACTGTCTACAAAGAACCAGTAAAGTTAAAGTACACATGAGAACTACTGTATCTAACTACGAACAGAACATGCAACCCAGCAGCGCCAGGCCTGTAAACTCATCGGACACTAACCTCGATCTTGTCGGTCTTGGCATCCCCCCAGTAGATCTTATGTTCCTCATAGTCAAGTGCCAGGCCGTTGGGCCAGCCCAGAGATGTGTTCACCATCACCACTCGCTCCATCCCATCCAGGTCAGCTCGCTCAATCTTTGGCACCTCACCCCAGTCAGTCCAGTACATGTACCTGGGAAGGAGACCCAAAACATTCCGTTTGACTCAGAGCATCAGTATAACACATGATTTATAAAACCCTGTAAGAATCCTCGACACTGTTCCAGTCTGCTGGTTCATTGTTTTGTGCTTCCAAGCCTTTTTGTTTTTTTTAAATAGACAGAGATTTATTTTTTCTGACAAACCGAACTGGTTGAGTGTTCTAACCAGACTGTAATAAAGCTGATCGAAATAAATCAAAACTGTTTGGAAACAGTTTAATACCCCTTTTCCAGAATGATGTGCACTCATCAGGTCATTGCTGACATCCTTCCCTTTTGGCATTATTGACACCTGAATGATCCAGACCAGCAAACCGCCAAAATAGTGAGAATTTAAATCCTCAAAAAAATCCTTTAGTAAACATTTGAAAAAGATTTTACAACTAAAAGTTGCAATTTTTTGTCAAAACTTCCTGAATTCCTGATTTTAGGACAAACTGAACTGAAATTTTAAAAAAGTTGCAGAAAGTTAATCCTTCCAACCAAAAAAGAAAATAATAATAATAATAATAGTACTAATTTTATTTTTAAAAAATCATAATTTAGCAACATTTACAAATAAATAAAGAATAATAATGAATAAATTTTGGTTGTTTAAAAAAAAAAAGTATTGATCCCTCAGAATTTGCAATTTTACCACAAAATTAGCTTTTTTACAAATAAGTCAGAAAAAATTTAAAATTTGTGATTTTGCAAGAAAAACAAGATAGTGTGACCTAAGGAGAAAAGTCGTGTAATTGAGATTTTATGAAAAATATGAAAAATTTCCAGAAAGTAGCAAGAAATCTGACAACATAGCTAGTTAAGAAAATAAATTGCTGGCCCTTTAACGGTAACCATGGTGATGATGTAGCCCTTTAACGGTAACCATGGTGATGATGTAGCCCTTTAACGGCAATTATGGGGATGATGTAGCCCTTTAACAGCAGCCAAAGTGATGATGTAGCCCTTTAATGGCTAGCATGGTGATGATGTTATGAGGAGGTACTCAGTGTTGCCCACATTACTACTTTTTTCCCCTTCTCTTTTTAAGCTTTGTTTTCTTTAAAAACAATAAAAATAAAAGTTAGGTGTCATTGTCTGTCATTTACGATCATTTACATTTGGATCATGTTTAGGTCAGTGTGGGACTCACCCAGCCACCGGGTCCAGGACGATGGCTCTGGGCTCGTCCAGGTCCTCAGAAATTAGGATCTTGCGCATGGTCCCATTGAGCCTGGTCACCTCGATGCGGTCAGTGCCTGTGTCGGTCCAGTACAGGTTGCGGGCAACCCAGTCCACGGCGATGCCGTCAGGATGGTTCACCTGGGATGTGACCACAAACTGGGCATCGCTGCCATCCAGCAGGGAGCGGCGGATGGCCTTGACATCGTCGTCTGTCCAGTAGATGTAGCCTTCCACAGGGTCGTAGTCGATGGCGATGGCATGGCGGATGTCGTCTACCTGCAGGACAATGTCGGTGAAGTCTGGCATGTCCAGGGAGATCGTGCGCAGGTCAGTCCGTCGTGCCAGCAACAACATCTGAGTCGCACCTGAGGATTAAGAGGAGGACAGAGAGGTGGATGAAGGTCAGGATGGGTTCTCCAGTCTCAGGTTTCTGGCCTCAATTCAGAGACTGAAGTGCTGTGAACCAAAATCCAAGAGCCAAAACCTAAGGACCAAAAATCTGAGAAGCAAAGATCCAAAAACCAAGACATAGGTAAGATATAAGTCTGAGGACCAGAATCTAAGAACCGAAACCAAAAATCTGAGAACCTCATTAAGAAGAGTAAAGATCTTGACTTTTGGGTTCTCCAAGTTGTGTTTTGGATTGAGATGTTTTTACTTTATTTCACTACATGACTCAAACAGATGTTATCTCGAAAAAATTGCTGGATTTACTTTGACCCGATAAAATACATCAGTCATTTTACATTTCTGTCATCTCACTTGTTTTAATTTATTCTGAAACTATACTATAGTTTCTGTGACTCTCATTTTTAGATGAGCCATGTCGTTTTAGAGCAGGAGCATCTAAAACTGAGGAAGCTGTGAAGAAGCATTTAAACTTTAATCCAAGTCATTTTTACTACAAGCATTCCTGCGGCCCAACAACAGCCCTCCACCTCAGATGGCCAGAAACCCTCCGCTGCAGCAGTTAGACCCCGGCTGTGAAAGGGGTCATTGTCTGCGGGGGGAGCATGTGATCTCGAATCACACAAAAGCCCCCCCCCCCGCCCGCCTCTTAAAACGCAGTTTCTCTGCGGGCAAGGTTCGCCCAACTGAAAAAATGTAAATATGAGAGGAGGGGAGGGGACACTGGAGCTGCCATTCAAACAGAGGGTAGGAGGGGTGTGTTACCACGGCAACAGAAAGCACCTTGAGCTGCTCAGAGACCACAAGGAGGAAGAGGAGACGTGTTATCAGAGCTGCTAAATTAGAGGAAACATTAATGAGGTTTGGAAGCAGCTCCCGATGGAACCAAGCTGCACGTTTGGCTGCACTTCAGTTACACGACAGCTCCGAAACTCCAGGAAATATCTCTCCCCACTCCGACTTCGCCTGCAGGACCTCCAGTCTGCTGCTCTGTTGCTCCAGTTCCTAAAGAAAACACTTGGAGCTCGTCTACGTTGAGTGACGCTTCCACAAAGACGAACCCAAGCGATCTGAATACACTAAACGTACTGAAGACAAGTAGCCTTAGAGACCAGAGACACATTTGGACAGATGTAGGTCAGTTGTAGGTCTGAAGACCTGCCAAATCTGGACAGTTGTAGGTCTGAAGACCAGCCATAGGACCTCCTTATCCAGGAGGACCAACTGTTGATTCCCAAACTGCCTCTGCAATTAGTGCTACAACCAATCAGAGCAGAACAAGGTGGCGTATTCAAAGTGATGAAAACTAGTTAACAGGTGAGAGAACGCATGCGTTGGCCAATCAGATTGCAGCTTGCCAATGAAATTGTACGTGGAGGCAGGTGTAGAGTGGCTCATATCCATCTATGATTTGGAAGGGGAGGATCTGGCTGGGATAACGTGATCCTTCCATGCAGTTCGTCCAGCCCAGGAATCCCCTCCCCTCGGGTGAAAAGAAGGGCCTGCTAACCCCTCAGGTAGAGAAGGAGACTTTAGCTCAGTGCAGGGCCCTCCCGGGGTTGGCAGAGGGAGTTCAATACCCAAGACTCTAACTTGGGTAATGAGCACTGGGAAAATGGGGAAAAAAAATTGTGGGATAAAAATAATTAAGAAAAGAAAAAAAAGGAGATTTTGGAGGCTTATTGAAGAGGAACAGCATTTGCATTAGTAAAGTTTCTTTTGAGTTATTTTCTAATAGGGGTGGGTGTCGAATAAAGTCATATTAGAAAGAAAACAATGCAGAATTGTGAGAGAAGTGGACCTGGGTCTCATTTCTGTTTTTTTTTTCTTTTTTCTTTCAAATTTTGATGCCTCTAAAACATGGGTTTAGGCAGCACTGCCTGAAAAACGGCTCCAAATAAAGTTGGAGTCAAACATTTAAAGTCAAGTCTAAGTATCCTCACCGTCTCTGCAGGTCTTCCCATCCTCCAGCAACTGTACTCCGGTGGGACAGGCACACTGATAGAATGGTGAGGACGGGGACAGGAGACACAGGTGGGTACATCCTCCATTGTTGATGGAGCAGGAGCTGCTCGCTGCTGACAACAAACACAAACTTTGCCGTTATCTGTTATCTTACCTCCAGAAGACTCCACATTGTTTCAGAAGAATAGTCGTCCATGTGGACCTTCTGATGTCAGACCATTTTATTAGATTAAACTTCATTCACAACTCACTGGTGGGTTGTCTCTTGGGGCTGAACACATGGACGTCCATGGGCGAGAAGATATCCGAGTGGACAACGCGCTGCTCCTTCCCTGTCTCCTTCCTGCAGGAGTGGATGGAGTGGGTGTTCCAGTCGGTCCAGAAGAGTGTGGCGTCGTAGAGAGTAAGGGCGAAGGGGTGAGGCAGTTCCCCTTTAACCACCACCTCTCTAAAAGAGCAAAACACACCAGACAGAAACGTTCAGAATGATGCCAGATTCTGTAGTCGGACTCTGGCAGTGGCGCCGTCGTCGGTACCTGGAGGTTCCGTCCAGGTTGGAGCGGTGGATAAAGTTGTGTTTGGCGTCAGCCCAGTACAGCTTCTGTTGGCTGTAGTCCAGGGTCAGCCCGTTGGGCCAGTAGATCTCCTTATCGATGATCATGGAGCGATTTGTCCCGTCCATCCCTGCCCGTTCAATCTTCGGGATCTCGCCCCAGTCTGTCCAGTACATGAACCTGAGGGCAAACAGAAGGGGACCATGAGACCAATAAAACAGTGCAACATATAACATCAAAACATTATTTAATGGAAGTGCATGATTGTTTATAGATGATGTAAATGGAGGCTGCCCCAGGATTGATCCCTGGGGAACTCTGTACAGAGCTGTTGGGGATTTCATAAATCCATATAACTTCAGTTATTATCCAATCAGAGGAAAGAAAACATTGCTTAGGCTTGCTTAAGATGAAAATTATTAATCCAACTTTTATTTGACTATAGAGACAAAGCTGTTACTGATTTGTCACAGAGAACTGGGATTTCATGAATCTGATCTGAATCTGGTTTATGATGTTCGACAATCACAGGTGAGAATTCAGAGTTGGGGTGTGGGAAGTCTAGTTTTTAATTTTATACTTTTACTGTTTAGCATGTAGCAGCTAGACAATGGGTCCAGTAGTTCTTGCAAAATTTTCTGTCTTAGCTTCAAAATGTTTCCAACAGTGACATTTTCCAACAAAAAAAAGAAAGAAATTTTAAGTTAAAAAGGTCAGTGTCAAATTACAAGATTTGCAATTTAACCACAAATTAGTTCAATAGAAAAAAGGTCAGGATGGGTTAAATAAAATTTTCTGCCAAAAAAAAAAAAAAAAAAAAAATCACTTTTTCATGACAAAGTTCACTTTTTTAACAAAGTCATTTTTTTATAATTGCAATGATACAAGACAAAATTAGAAATTTTAAGACAAAAATGACTTCTCTTGTTTTTTTTTTTAATTTTACGACTGAGTCAAGGAACTAGGGGAAATTTGACAACATAGCTGGTTGAGAAAGTAAAGAATAATCGGACCTTTAACGGTAAACGTGGTGATGAGAGTTTGACACAGCAATTATAGGCAAAGCAAGTTTATTTGTATCGCACATGTCACACACAAAGGCAACTCAAAGTGCTTTACAAGGCATTAAGATGAAGTAAATTAATTTAAAAGAAAAAAAGAAGAAGCTCATAATAAACAAACTCATGTTTGTGTTTCCAGATATAAAGCAACATTTCTCAAACAGACAAAACAAGCAAGTGTTTAATATAAAAATGGAGCTTCATTTCAGCTTTGGCAATCTTAAGTCAAAAAGTGCAGTCTGAAATGTATTAAGTCAAAAAGAAAAGAAAAGAAAAAGAAAAAACAGCCTCCTCTGGCGTCCTGGTGTCCAGAAGCACCCAGAAATGAGCTCTGAGCCTGTGTGACTGATAAATAAATTAAAAGGTCCACGCTCTTCTTAGGGGAGGCTCAGTGGTGGGTTTTCAGAAGTTTACAGACATCAGTGGAGCTCCAAGGCTCAGAGGAATCCCAAACTTGGTAGTCAGATCAGCTCTGAACCAGATTCACGAAGAATCCTCACTGACTAGAGGTGCTCCAACTGAGGTTGTGCGTTAGCTGCGATGCTCCTGTTGCCTGGCAACTGGTAAGAGAGTAGGCTAAAAAGAGCCATGGCTCGTTCCCGCCTGAAACTGATGCTACACCAGTGTCAGGTTTCTGAGGTGCACTAAAGTAGACGTTTGCCATTTTTGTGTTTGAATTGTTTTATGATTGGTTACTTTAGGACTGGTGCTTCCTCGCGTGTATGTAGATTGTCTATTCTGGTGCCCATACAGGGTTTAATATCTAACAAAAATAGAAGTGGTCCCAGACTTGAACCCTGGGGAACCCCCAAGGTTACACCAATGAAACAAGAAGCAATATAGCTTCTAACGGTCACTAAAATCTCCCTGGTGGGCAACTTTCAAAACCACAATCACTCAGTTCACATAGAACGACACTGAAGTCTTTGTTTCAGTAAAAACATGATCCACAGAAT
>JBAMYA010000016.1:11608337-11622725 GCA_037176975.1 Arrhamphus sclerolepis
TATCTATCTATCTATCTATCTATCTATCTATCTATCTATCTATCTATCTATCTATCTATCTATCTATCTATCCATCTGTCTGTCTGTCTGTCTATCCATCAATCTCATTGAGCAAAGAGGAGTCCTCCATACAAACTGCCTATTAATTAATTTCCTTAGTCATTCTGAACTATGTATTTCATGAATAAAGAAAGTCGTTGTTTTAGCCGTTGTTCAGTTATGCTAATAACTATCTATCTATATATCTATCTATCTATATCTATATATGTATATATCTATATCTACACACACACACACACACACACACACACACACACACACACATACATATATATATATATATATATATATATACACGCACACGCGCGCACACACGTATGAATCCCCATTGTTACACAGCAAGGAAAGGAAATAAGGGAGGAAGGAAGGAATTAGTTGTTTCCTCCTCGGCGGTACCGTGTGACCCGGATGTGAACCCCGAAGCGGACACGCTGCACAGCCGAGCCTACCATATGAGTCCACCGACATGCTGCTGACTTCTGGAGGCTTCCCGGCGGCTCCGCGATGAGGTGACGAGGCGGAAAGCGGTGGAAGAGTTCAGTTTTCAGTAAGGTGAGCGACTCGGTTCGTTATTTTAAATCTAAAGACGGTTACCGGTCGACGCATCCGGAGTTAGACCGTCCTCGTGAGGGTTTCCACGGTGGTGATGTGACTGAGCAGGTACGAGGCCGGAACAAAACCGGGATTAAAGGCGTGCTAAATGATTCGTAATTGTCCCGCGTGGGTTCTGAACGCTGTTAGCGGCGACTCTGACTAAAATCTGTGGGCTTTCTGGTGTTTTTATTTAGCCTCCAGGTAGCTGCTGTCCGGCCAACGCTAGCGTGAGTTAGCCGCAGTGGGCTAGTGTGAGTCGGTTTGAAGGAGTTGGGTCGAGTCGGTAACTTTCTGAGGAACAGCCTGGCTGGCTCTGTCGTCCCGGGAGAAGGGCACCGAGCTCTCCCCTTGACCGCCTCAATGGTCCGCAGCCGGTCGGTGCGGACCCACTAACTCGGTTTAAATGGCTCCTTGGCGTTGACTCCGTGTTGCATCATGTTGGCTGTCACCGGTCCCCATCTCCATCAGGGTGGGTCGGTACGGTTTCTGTCAACGGTCTCCCTCTCTGTCAGGGCCGGTCGGTCTGGTTTCTTGTGCCAGCCAGTCAGTCAGTCAGTCAGAACCAACGGTTCTGATTCTTGGAGCACGAGGCCTCACTATTTACCCGTCAACAACAGATTAAACGGGCTTTGACAGGTTTAGAGTTGGTTTTATGACCTCCCAATGGAAACTGATGAGTCATATTTGTGATTTTAAGAAATGTTTGAGGAGAAAGACAGCTTTTACACAAGTGGACAAACAAGTGCAACATTAATATAAATACTGTTTAGGGCTGGGTCATATGGCCAAAAAGTAATGCTTTTTTAAAGCCACACTTAATTTTCTACTTCAATCTATTTATCTCTACTAATTTCTTTTGTTTTTTTCTTAAACTATAAAGCTGTCAGCTAGAGCCAACTTTAGCTTTTCAGTTCAATTCAATAATAGTTTAATTCCAGAAGATAAATGAATAGTTACAATTAATGTCATGATTTAAGTCTCTTTAGAGATTGATTGCAGGTTCTATCTGTGTTCAGGCAAGGTCTCCTATAGCGGTCTGCCTGTGTTGCAGCGGTCTGCATTGCAGTAGTCCATCTGTATTGTAGCACATCTGTGTTGTAGTGGGTCCATCAGTATTGGACGGTCCGCATTGCAGTGGTCTGTCTGTTTTGTAGAAGTCCATCTGTATTGCAGCGGTCTGCATTACAGTGGTTCATTTGTATTGTAGCAGTCTGCATTACAGTGGTCCATCTGTATTGCAACAGTCTTGTCAGTTTTGTAGCAGTCTGCTTTGAAGCGGTCTGTCTGTGTTGTGGCGGTTCATCTGTGTTGAGATTCAGCAACAGAGCGTCTTTAGACTTGAAGACGCTCTGTTGCTGAATCTTTGTGTTGTGTCGAGGATGTTCATGGTTGTCCATGATGTTCATTTCCTGAACCAGTCATCCTGCCTGGTCTTCACCAGACTAATAATTCTGTTCCATTTTATTTCACTTCACCACATAGTCTGGTAAAGCTCAGTTCTTTTCGGTTTACTTGCAGTCAAAAAAACGACCCATCAACCAATCAACGAACAGAAGGGTGTGGCCAAGAGCTGCTGCATCAGTTAGAAATTGTAGTTCAGTTGAGTCCTATAAAAACTACAATGGCGGCGGACACGCATATCAGGGTTCAACATAAGATTTTTTTCTCTGATCTACTGGCCCCTGTGCCAGTAGATCAGAGTTTTACTGGCCCCTTAGGTATTTTCACTGGCCCGGCTGATGAAAATGAAAATAATTTTTTCTTTTCTTTTTTTTTACCTAAATTTTGAGTTATTAAATTCATTTATTTACATTTTACAGGACGTAATCATACCTGATTACGGTTTCGGCTGTAGCTTCAGCGTTTGTTGGAGCTGTAAAAGCGTCTTGGTGTAATGTGTCTTAAAACAGCCGACAGGGCCAGGAAACCTTTCAAAATAAAGTACCCCAGACCGGCCGCACCCATCCTCCGCTCTCCTCCAGAGAACGGTGTCCCAGGTATGTGGGAGACATGTTACACCAAGACGCTTTGACAGCTCTGACAACGCTGACACTACAGCCGAAACTGTAAGCTGGTATGATTGTTTTGGATCGAAAGAGCATGAGCACTATGAAAATGTATGAGCAAATTTACACACTACAAATTTATAACTTTTAGTTTTGAACTTTTTTAGTTGCCTTGTTTTAGTTTGTTTGTTCTTTCCACTGGTTTAGGTGACAGAAAAAAAATCCGCTCTGGTTCTGTGTAAGAACAACCTGAACTCAGATTAGTTAATGTCTGGATAGTGAAGATCTCACAATCAAAAATAAAAGCAACTGCCATCAAAGGTTTAGTTTTTCTGTGGAAGGATGAGTCCTGGATCAGCACTTTCAGAGGGTCAGTATCAGTTATGACCCACCTTTGCTCATCAGGTCTGGAGCTGGAAAACAAAAACAAATGAACAAGCTCACATAGTGCTTGTTGGGAAGATTTCAACCTTTTATGTTTCACTGGCATCAGCCAGTCACAATCCAGACTGGATTGTTTCGAAGAACATGACTTTAGTATAGGGAGAGGGAAGGAATGTGATTGTTTGTTAATCACTCTGGCCATTGACTTAAGTTCAGGACTAATTTGATGGAGCAGAAAGACACCAGAAAGTCTGACTGAAACATTTAGATTTCTAAACTAAACTGTTGGTCTTGTATATGAAATTAAACTTTATTTTTTATTTTTTTGGCACTAGTGACCTCTTATTGACAGTCTAGAGACAAGAATATGGGGCAGAGAGAATGGGGGAGAAACGCAGCAAAGGGTCATGGGGCAGGAGTCGAACCCGCAACCACTACACGAGGACTGGGCCTCAGCACATTGGCTGCCTGCTTTAACCACTAGGCTATGCAGCGGCCCGAAATTAAACATTATTTTAGTACCATCTGCTAATTCAGTCTAGATTATAGTCAAAACTTCAGTGTTGAATCTTGATCAGATCAAAACTGTTTGTATTTTCTCCAAAAATTTACCATCAGGTGTAGGGCTGGGTGATATGACTAAAATTGAGCAAATTATCTCAATTATGATTAATGAGTGATTATTTTTGCATGGTTTTATTTTTTTGCCCTCATAGATCACTGACAAGGTTTTTGCTGCAAATATAAGGAGCCACTAAAAGTGAGACATTTTTTCTAATAAAACACTTTTAAAAATAAGAGAAAGGAAGCGCACACAGCCTACATATCATTAAATGATTATTTAAAAGAAGAGAAATAATTGACATGAGCAAGATTACACTGAATGGTTCTGAAGGTCGTTTTCAATTAATTGCCTAGCCCTAAAACCCTAAAATTACGATCAGAATGCCAGTTTTCTATAAAGTTGATGAACTATTGTTGGTTATTTATTTTATCAGGATAAAGTCAGATTAATTCTGCATGTCTTCTATCCAGTCCAGATCTTGAACTGAAAATGTTTAGTGTCACAAAGACGTCAGACTGAAATTTGGAGTTCAGGTTCTCAGAGATTCAAGTAGTTAAGATCTTTAGTCCACCAATGATTAAAAATGTATTTAAAAGGAAGCCCCTGATAGCCCCTGTAATAACTTTGAGCCAGTTCCTGCATCAGATTCTAGTTTTATGTTCAAGTACAGTGAAGTTGTTGGTTGCTTTAATTAAAGCAGTGAGCCCTCAGATGACTGAAACATTTTTCTTTCTAAGCAGATGACAAAGGTCTACCTGACAGCAGAGAGGACTGCACTAGCCTTGGAGGAAAGCTAACCCACGAATGGCCTGCCAGTCTGTCGCCACAGTCATGGACGAGCAGGCCCTACTGGGGCTCAACCCAAATGCCGATGCCCGCTACCGGCAGAGGGTGAGACGCCCGCTTCACTTTTCCTTCAGCAGCACAGGGTTTGTGGGAGGAGCTCGTTTAATAACAGTCTGATGTGTCTGCACCAGGGTTATAATAGTTTTGAATTTTTAGTATTTTTAATAGTTTTTATTCTCATTTAGTTTTTCAGTTAGTTTGCTTATTTCAGTTTAGTTTTAGTTAATTTAGCAAGCACATTTATAGTTTTAGTCTTAAAATTAGTTAGTTTAGTTTCGTTATAGTTTGTGAGATGTTTACTAAAAGATATTGACAAAACAAAATCAAGGAAGAAAGAATCTTACATTTCAACAATACCATACAGGACAAAAATCCTTTATTCTTTACTTTGAGTAACACCCAAAAGATTGGTGAAAATCAGTTTGAGTCTCCACTGTGGATCTAACAAACACACATAAACAGAAATGCACTAAAGCACCTATACCACTCCCTCTACAGAGCTACAGTTCAGTCATTTAATTATTAATTTTAACAAAGCTCGTTGTCCTAGAGAAGTTGTATCCTGATTTCTCAGACCAGATGACAGCAGGACACACAGAGAAAATATGCTCAACTAAATCACTGACTGAATCTAAAGCTACTGGGACATTATTTTAGGATAAATATCTATATTTTAGGATAAATATATGTTCATTTTAGGATAAATGTCTTTATTTTAGAATAAATATATCATTTTAGGATAAGTATCTTCCAGAAATCCAGTGTCATAGACGATTCCCTGCTGGACCTCATCCATGGATTTAATTTTTTCACTAATCTTAAACCCAAACACAGAGCTGGTTCCACCAGAGAGGACTCTGATAACTGAAGATGATGTGGAGCTATTAGGTCTTTAAGGAAGTAGGAGCTTCATGGTTTTATAACAGAGATTTTGAATTCTATCATGAATTTAACGTCAACCAAAAAGGAGAAGATGAGAGAAGAGAAATGTATGTCCAGCTGATCCTCACACTAGTAATGAAAGCCAAAGTAATGCCAGCCAGAGGTATTAAATAACTAGACAGTCTCTTTCTCAGTTCTCAGACAACTCAGTTTTTAATCTGAGCTTAATAGCAGAATATTTGCATTCATCCAGATGTTTGTTGTTAAAATGATGTTTGATCTGGTTTTATTGGCAGTTGTAGCTGAGTATCTCTTTAGAGTGAGTATAGATATGTAAGATGTGTTGGTCCAAGTACAGAATCCTGTGGAACTCCTTAACTAATTCCTGTGTGAGAGGGAGACTACCCTTCCATAGAATTATTTTATTTCTCTTTGGGGATGAACAGAGTATTTTTGAATTGAATCCATATGAGCAGATAAATGACGTGACCCGTGTCTGCAGGCTATGGCTTACTTTGAGCAACTGAAGGAGTCTCAGGATGGCTGGGAGGTTTGTGCCGAGTCTCTGGCTAAAGGAGTTTACAAGTGAGTGTCACATTCTGGTGCTGGAGGCATCCCGTCGCCACCCACAACATTCTAATGAGCTTTTATCGTTTGTTGTTGCAGTGACGATCATGTGAAGTTCTTCTGCTTCCAAGTTTTGGAACATCAGATCAAGTTCAGGTGAGGAGGAGGAGGAGGAGGAGGAGACGGTAGTTCTTCATGTCTGGTTTCGTGTTCTCACCTGTCCTGGTCTCTTTTGCAGACATGCAGGTCTGAGTGCAGCTCAGCAGCAGCTGATCAGAGAGACACTGATGAAGTGGCTGCAGTGTCAGGTTGGTCAGCTGGAGTCATTACCATCTCCACCTTCATCTACTGCTCTTACATGTTCCGTCTTTCTGTTGTTTTTTGTTTTGTTTTGTTTTTTTGTCTGCATAAATGTGGTGAGTTGGTGCAAAGATTGACAAAAAATATATACCATTTTCTTTATATGTAATTTTTGATATTGCAGCAAACTTAGTTTTCTTATGCATAGGTGAGTGAGAGTGAATGTGTCCTTCAACCCTCTGGACACTCTGATCTAACAAACTTTATTGGTACATGATTCTGTCAGAGGATTAAAATATACCAACAGTGAAACAGACAAGACAGACAAAAGACGGTGGATGTGGTGTGCAATAATGTGTTAGTGTAGTATGGAGGATGTAAATGAGTGTCATAAACGAGTGCCGGTCTGATATGTATGAATCACTGATTGAGTGTCTGGAGGATGTAATCGAGTGCGAGGAGGACATGAACAAGTGTCTGGTGGTTATGTTGGACGTTACCCCCAGTTCATGTCAGAGCTGAAACAGTACAGCAGAGAAATGAAGCATGCCGTGTTCCATCTTTGTTTCAGCTGATGAACACTCATCCAGAGAAGTCTTTCATCAGGAACAAGGCGGCTCAGGTGTTCGCCCTCACCTTTGTCATGGAGTACCTGACATTGTGGCCCAAGTTCTTTTTTGACATCCTGGGCCTGGTGGGCCTGAACCCCCACGGCGTGGACATCTACCTGAGGACACTGATGGCCATAGACGCCGAGGTGGTGGACAGAGACATCCTGCACACGGTTGAAGTAAGATGGCGAGCCGTTCAGGTGACAGAAATAACATATCCAACGTTTTTAACTGAATGAAAGAAAATAAAAGGTTGATTTTTAAGAGCAGCTGCAGAGAAAAGTGTCTGTGTCAAAACATGGCTGTGTGGTAGCTGGAGCAGTTTGTCTGCTTTCTCGTTCAGGAGACTCGCAGAAACACTCTGATCAAAGACACCATGAGGGAGCAGTGCATCCCCAGTCTGGTGGAGTCCTGGTACCAGATCCTGCAGACCTATCAGCAGTCTCATCCAGAGCTCACCTGCCAGTGTCTGGAAGTGGTGGGTGCCTACGTGTCCTGGATCGACCTGAATCTCATTGCCAACGACCGGTCAGAGAGCCGACCCTGAAATAAAACAAAGCAGTGGTTCTCTGGAGGGAACAACAGGCTCATACCGGTCTGTGTCTGGTGTTTCAGGTTTGTGAACCTCCTGCTGAATCAGATGTCCATGGAGGAGCTGAGAGAGGAGGCCTGCGACTGCCTGTTTGAGATCATCAACAAGGGGATGGACCCTGTAGATAAAACCAAACTGGTGGAGTCTCTGTCGCAGGTGCTGCAGACAGCTGGCTTCTTCAACGTGGAGCAGGTGAACATCTGGAGAGGAGAAATGGAACTTCATGAAAGCAGATTTAGACCAGTTATTGTGTCTATTTATACCCAGAATCCACATGTTCATATTCTTTTTTTCATCCTCAGGAGGAGGATGTGGACTTCCTGGCTAAGTTCTCTCGGCTGGTGAATGGTATGGGCCAGAGTCTGGTGCTGAGCTGGAACAAGCTGGTCAAAGCCGGGAATGTGAAGGAGGCAGCTGAAACACTGCAGGCAGTGGAGGCCAAAGTGCCGTTGCTCCTTCAGCTGCTGGTGCATGAGGACGACGACATCTCAGCCAACATCGTGGGCTTCTGCTACGAGTACCTGCATGTCCTCAAACAGGTCAGTCTGTCCAGCGATCAGTCCTTAAAACTTTGAACTTTCTCCGAGCTGAATTTGATACTGGTGCTTTATTTTCACAGCTTCCTCAGCTGACAGAGCAGCAGAAGGCGAACATTGAGGCCGTCATGCTTGCCGTCATGAAGAAACTGACGTACGACGATGAGTACAACTTTGAGAACGAGGTGAGTTTCTGAGTTTGACTTGAACATACGCTGCTGCAGAGGGAGAAGGACACCAGCCAGAGCTGTTGTTTCTCTTCAACAGGGTGAGGATGAGGCCATGTTTGTGGAGTACAGGAAACAGCTGAAGATGCTGCTGGACCGCCTGGCTCAGGTTTCTCCAGAGCTGTTGCTGGAAGCTGTCCGCCGAGTCTTCACCAACACCATGCAGTAAGATCGTCACAGATGGTCCCTCTCATGATCCGGTCTGAAGTAGACTCCATTTAAGCAGTTCTGCCAACTACAGATGTACCTGGAAAACAAAGAAGATCTGATTTTGTTAATAATAATGTATGGAAAGGTTTTGGCTGCTTTGGTTCTTCAGCTGTGAATCAAAGTTAATAGTGTGACGGTAGCTTTTTATTTCCCAGACCAGGTCTCTGCAGAGGGAGACACAGTGCTGCAGTCTGCAAATCTCATTTATTTTATGCTAGCACAAAGTTTCACAGGAAAGCCGTTTCACTGCCTTGGGCCAGTCCCAAGGGTTGGCTTATAATCTAAACCATTGTTTTTTTTTGTTCATTGGTTTACCAAATATGTATGAAGTTGTATTTATAAGCAAGAGTTTATCTTTGACAACATCTTACCTGAATAAAACCCCTCCCTGCAGGATGCTCAGCAAACAGTGTACTGTAATTCTATCTGAATCAGAAAAATGTGTTTATCATCCCTTTTGCATAGTCGCTTTAGATCTTATTTTTTCTTTTTAGGAACTGGCAGACTGCTCCATTCATGGAGGTGGAGGTGGCCATCCGGCTGCTCTACATGCTGGGCGAGGCGCTTCCGGCATCTCATGGTGCTCACTTCTCCGGAGACTCAGTGAAGACAAGTGCCCTCCAGGATATGATGAGGACGGTGAGTCACATGACTCTGTGGCTGCCTTTCTCTACATGCATTGCACAGACAGCCTTTTACTAACATGCCCGCATTCGCATTTCATCTCCTCAGTTGGTGTCCTGTGGCGTTAGCAGCTACCAGCACACCTCTGTGGCTCTGGAGTTCTTTGAAACTGTCGCCCGATACGATAAGTTCTTCACCGTGGAGCCGCAGCACATTCCAAACGTTCTGGTGAGTTGAAAGCTTTAATCCTACATTCTTACTCAGGCTTTGGGGGGGTTGTGATTTGTCTTGTTACAAGTTGAACCACAGAAACTCATTTTATTTTATTCTTGGGAGTGTTCATATTTCTTTGTGTTGCTTTAAATTAGCTGTCATTTTCAAGCAGAGATCTCAGTTCTGGTTAGAAAAGTGGAATATATCAGAGAGTCATTGGCATAGAAATGAGGAGATATTGATAGTGTTACCAAGTGGAAGTAAATAGTTCAAGAAGTTGATGTGGTCCCAGGATGGAACCCTGAGGGATCCCAGAAAAGGTGGTTTAGTTTTAATACTGAACATGCTGGAGTCGGATGAGCCAGTGTCATGTTTGATTGTGATTGGTGAATGAATTTCTACACAAACATTTAAATTGTTGCCAAACAAAATATATCTAAATATTTCCTTCTGTGATGTTTGCTGTTAGATGGCATTTCTGGACCAACGAGGGTTGAGAAACAACAGCCCGAAGGTCCGCAGCAGGGTGGCCTACCTCTTCTCCAGATTTGTGAAGACTCTGCAGTGAGTTCACGGCTGCTTGTGTTTAAATCTCTGTTCAGACTGATTATTTTCTGCTGTTGTCGTGATGATTCTGCTCTCTATTGGCAGTAAACACATGACAGCCTTCATCGAGGACATCCTGACCAGAATCCAGGACCTGCTGGAGCTCGCACCTCCTGTAAGAACCACACCACAGCTCCATCCTCGTCACATCCTCCTCGTGTCAGTTCTCCATACCTGTATATCTTTTTTGTGCAGGAAAACGGTTTCCCATCACTGCTGACCAGCGACGACCAGCTGTTCATGTTTGAGGCGGCAGGTGTGCTGATCGTGAATGGGGAGAGTCCGGTGGAGAGGAAGCAGGCACTAATGAGGAGCCTGCTGACGCCGCTGATGGATGCCTTCCGCCTGCTGCTCGCGAAGCTGCTGCAGGAGACGGAGGAGGAGCGCCAGGCTGTGCTCGCCGACTGCCTGAGCCACGCTGTTGGCTTTGCCAGGTGAGTCTGGTTATCAGAGAGGAACGACAGCAAGCTTCCGCCTCCTCGCCGTTGGTTGGTAACCAGCTTCATCTTCTCTCTCGCCTCTGCAGTCGGACCAGTAAGGCGTTCAGCAACAAGCAGACAGTGAAGCAGTGCGGCTGCACCGAGGTCTACCGGGACTGCTTGCAGACCTTTCTGCCTGCGCTGAGCTGCCCTGTCCAGCGGGGGGTGCTGCGCAGCTCCGTGCGCTCCTTTCTGCACCGGATGATCATCTGCCTGGAGGAGGAGGTGCTGCCCTTCATCCCCGCTGCCTCCGAGCACATGCTGAAGGACTGCGAAGCCAAAGACCTGCAGGAGTTCATCCCACTCATCAGCCAGATCACCGCCAAGTTCAAGGTACAAACTCCAGATGTTGGTGACGACTGCCAAGACCATGGAGCTTTTCTGCCAGTTGTTGATGTGTTTCTGCTCCCGTTTCCATGGCAGCGGCAGGTGTCCCCATTCCTGCAGCAGGTCTTCATGCCACTGGTGCTCGCCATCTTCGAGGTTCTGGCCCGACCAGCGGAGGAAAATGACCAGACAGCGGCGCTGGAGAAGCAGATGCTGCGGAGGAGCTACTTCAGCTTTATCCAGGCAATCACAGGAAGTGGAATGAACGAGGTGATGGCCAATCAGGGTGAGCCACATGTTTAAACACATAATCTGATGACTTCTGACTTCACCCTTAAAGGAAAAAAAAAAAAAAAGCTTCTTACAATAAAGTACCTTCACACATAAATGTGAGCCTAAAAAACATAAGCAAAAAAATGTTTTTACCTAATTATTCTCTTTTCTCTTTTTTTTTAATCGGCATCAATCCTAATAATGCATATAAAAATTGATAATTTATTTATTATTTCAAATTTTTTAACCCTTAAATTGACAAGTTTTTGTTTGATGCAACTCAATTTTATGGTCTAAAAAACATAATTATATTTTTTATATTTTATATCTACTTCATGTAAACTGGATTATTTATGGTTTATTATTGCGGCCTGATATATGTAAAAGATTATCAGCAATATTACTAATTCTGTTCAATGTCAAATACTCATGTTTAACACATTTCTGTGCTCATAGAAATCCATTCAAATTAATAATTTTTAATCCTGCTCCAAAGCAAAAGTATGAAACTCATTTCTTCACTTCATTTGAGGCTTGGAGCTTAAAGTTTGTGTTCTGAGGGATTTACTTTCCCATGATGTCACTTTTACCATTCATAGTGATTTGAATAGATTTCAATGTGCGCATTTTTGTGTGAAAGGTCTTTAATGTGAATATTTTAGTCCACATTGTTTACAATAATCTAAAAATGGATTAAAAAGAATCGAGAATACTCAAAAATGCATAACCTTGTATGTCTCAAAAAATTATAAAAACATGCTATAAATTAAAAGGTGAAAACACAGAAATGTGTTTTGGCTGCATCAAAGGGTTAACAGGATGATAAAATAAAGATTTAAATGAGAGGAATGTTTTCTGCTCGTTTCCAGGAGCAGAAAACATTGAGCGAGTCTTGTTCACCATCATCCAGGGAGCTGTGGACTTCCCCGACCCCATCGCTCAGAAGACCTGTTTCATCATCCTGTCTAAGCTGGTTGAGCTCTGGGGTGAGTCCAGAAACAAACTTTTTAGGTTTTAGTCATTTGTTCTCCACTGATGCTCTGATCGTCTGCAGGAGGGAAGGACGGCATGGTGGGCTTCCCAGACTTCATCTACAAACACATCGTCCCAGCATGCTTTCTGGCTCCTCTCAAACCCACCTTTGATCTCTCTGATGCGCAGACGGTCCTGGTGAGTTTTTCTGCCGACAGAATCAGGAAAAGAAAACAGCTCAGTTTTAAAGTTTAACGGCTCCCTTTGTTTTGTAGACGCTGTCGGAGTGCTCGCTCACGCTGAAGATAATTCATCTCAAACGGGTAAAAAG
Source organism: Arrhamphus sclerolepis (assembly GCA_037176975.1). Taxonomy (NCBI): domain Eukaryota; kingdom Metazoa; phylum Chordata; class Actinopteri; order Beloniformes; family Hemiramphidae; genus Arrhamphus; species Arrhamphus sclerolepis. Next base: position 11,620,543 of record JBAMYA010000016.1, read on the forward strand.
TGGACTGGTAGACACTGGTTGGTTTTTTGGACCTCTGTGGTCTTCCAGATGTTCATAGTTTTGACTTTTTTTTTTTTTAGGGGCCTGAGTTCATCCAGTTTCTCCAGCAGGAGTACCTGCCCTCGCTGCAGGTGTCGCCTGAAATCACACAGGTATGTTTCTTATTCCGCATGGAAACAGTATTTTCTGTAGTCGGTTGTTGTGAGATATATAGTACTTTGTTTAATTCAGATGTACAACTAATAGAAACACATCTTTTTAATCATCTATGTGAAATAATGAAGTTAGGCATGAATATGACAGCTTCATCAGAGGGAGATCTTATCTGAAATTTACCAAATTATGCTTATATATTTCAGTTCAGATACAATTAAATGTCTAAATTTGTAGTTTTCATCTTAGTTTTAGTAAAGGCATACATTTAAGTAACTCCCTCCATTCAATAAGTTTCACAGCTGTCAAATGAGCAGTTTTTAGCATGAATATATAAAACTATCATCAGCGTAAAGTTGTACACCATGAAAGATCACATAGATTAATATAGAGTTGGAACGATAACGGCCCTAACACAGATCCCTGAGGAACACCCACTTGTATTTATACTGAAGATATTTATTCTAATTAAATAAAAAAGAAGAATAGAGACGGAACATCTTCACAGACGTCTTCATGAGCTCCTTAAATGTTTCTTTCGTTCTCCAACAGGAACTGTGTCAGGTGCTTCAGCAACCGGACGTCAAAGTCCTGAAGAACTACATTAAGGTACCAGCGTTTTTATTCCCATCGTTCACTTGTCGCTGCTCTTCCCGCCATTAACCAGCTGTTGCTTCTTCCTCTCTGCCTCTGCAGGCTTTCTTCCAGACAGCGAGGCAGTAGAAGTAAAAATTGATGTCCACCATGACTGGACAGGCTCTGAACAGGAAGTTGCACTCCCCGCTCACCAGAAAAGGAACTTTGCATCACTGCTGCTTTTGCACTTAGACAGTAAACGTGTAAAATAGAAAAACGAAACAAACAAACAAAAAAATCGAAAAAGCCCAGAGTTTACATTGGAAGACTGGCCCGAAGCTGGAGTTGTTGCCAACGATGAGCAGTTCGGAAGGTTCTGGACATTGGAGATGGGACAGGGTGGGCTTTAAAGGTGATCTGGATCAGAGAGGACGACATGTTCGGTAAAGATCTGAACCGTTAGATTCACCAGACCATAGCTTTAAACACACTAGAGATCAAGTTACAACACCGGCTAGACTCAAGGTTAAGATGTTTTACGTTTTTTAGAAAGGACACGAAAAAAAGGGCTGAACTGTAATTTAATTTAAAAAGTTAGTAGTTTTCTGTTTCTTGAAAGAACGGATGATGTTCAGGTTTGAAGTGAAGCATTTCAGTCCTCCCACAAACTCCAACATTCATCAGCAGAGCCATGTGGTTAGCTGACCAGACGTCCATCCAGGATATAGAAGCTGTCGAGTATTTTTGTTTCCTGGATGTGTCGCTTAAATCTTTTCAGAGAAGGAGGAACAAGTGTAAATAAGAGAATAAGATGTTAAAATTGTACATAAAGTTCCTAGCTATAGTTTTGTTTTGTTTTTTTGTTTTTTTTAATATTCATGCCCATCTGGAAACTTTACGGAAGCCCATTTCTGCCAGGAGTTAAAAATAAGAATTGAAAGATGAAAAATAAAGTTCCAGTTACTTCATAGAAATCTTTTTTTGTTTGTTGTTTTTTTTTAAGCATAAATTTTTTTTCAATTTTGTGTTTTAAAGTTTAAGCTTATAAAAGTTAAAAACATCAAAAATATTTTCTTTGAATTTATTATTAATAATTTTGATGAGTTAGTGAGTTTTATGAAGTATTTGCTGGAAGTATTTTAACTTGTCTAGTTAAATTTATGACAATCTACTTATAATAAATATAATAAACCACTTTCTTAAAACTCATTTCATGAATTAACAAGAATCTAGAGGTTCCAGAACTTAACCTTTCTGCATTTGTTTTGATGATGCTACTAATTTTGTGCCATATTTCTTTTTTTTAAGTTTGGTTGGAAAAAAAAAATCAGGCATTGTGAAAGTGAAATATTTGGCTTTAAGTTCTTGGAGTGGCATCAAATATTCCAATATTCGTACATGTTTATTTCCAGGTTTGTTTGTTTGTTTTCTTCCAACCAAACTTAAAAAAAAGA
>JBAMYA010000016.1:11622825-11662366 GCA_037176975.1 Arrhamphus sclerolepis
CCCCCCCCCCCCCCCCCCCCCCCCCCCCCCCCCCCCCCCCCCCCCCCCCCCCCCCCCCCCCCTCCCCCCCCCCCTCCTTCCTTTCTTTCTGTTGATTCACTTCCTTGTAATTTCAGACTTTTTTTTTTTATTTGACTTTTGACCAGGAGAAAAATCCAACCTGAAATGTCAATATTTCGAGTTGTTTTGTTTTGTTTTTAGTTTTCTTTTTTGCTGTTTTTCAAATCTGAATCAAAATTGTTAATTTTTTTTGGGAATTCTGTTATGAATAAAAAGAGCCAAATGTTAGTTTTCTCAAAAGAAAATGTCTTGATGACGAGAATATTTCAGTTTTATTAATTTAGATTTTGTACTTTGAAATTCCCAAAATTCATATTTTTAATTTAAAAAGTGGGAGGAAAAATACAATCTTAAAAATAAAAAACGTATGTTAACTCTGTAAGACCCTGTTATTGTGATGTATAAAATGTTTAATTATTTTTCTGGCATTGATGGGTTTCCGTATGAACTTGAGCTCGTCTGGAGGGATTGTTCACGTATTCGTTCAAACATGAATTTGCCAGTTTACATGAGTTTTATATTAAAGTGTTAATCCACAAACCAATTATGCAACGCTAAAATGCGCCGATACTGTGAAGGAGCTGCCAAGCAGGTAAACAATCAGCACCAGGTGATATCGAAACTGACCACAAACACACTTCTAACCATCAGCTGCTCTGGAACTCTGATTACTGTCGCCAGCTTTTTCTTTTTCCTTTCTTTTTTTTTTTTTTTTTCATTTCCTTCTGTACTTGCAGATAATGTGTTGATGATTTAAATCAGCTGATGTCTGCTGTTTTCTTTACAAATTGGTTCATTTGGCATTGAGTTTCCTGTATTTTCTTTTCCCTGAGATTGTTGCCTTTGGAAAACCTCCTGGTGAAAGTGCCTGAAAATGTTGCATTTGGTTTAAGTCTTACAGGCATCCAGTATGAATAAAGTTAGTTTGAAGAGGAGTTTTCTTTTATTTTTTAATTGAGTCCACAATTCCTTCAAGGGTTCATCTGTTTACAGCAGCTGTCAAGTCACAGAGGTTACAAGTCACATTGATCCCAGATGTTTTCTGTTTTGTTTTTTTTATTTTTGTCCTAAACAAGCAGCAAATACTCATGAATATTCAAGAGAAGCGTGAAGTGAAAAGTATGTTTTTGCAACATTGTGACAAAATTACCGCAGCTGTGAAAATTCAAAATTTTCTAAAATTTCAACTTTTTGTCCTAAAATTGAGATTGTTTATTTTTTAATTAAAAAAAAAAAGTTGGTTTTTGCAAAAGTTGAAATCCTGACTTTGGGATTTTTAACACTGAAACTGGGACCTTTGTATTAAACTCATAGTTTAGTACATTTAAAAGATAACATTTAAATGTATTAAACTCATAGTTTAGTACATTTAAAAGACAACATTTAAAAAAATATATAAATAAAATAATTTTAAAAAGTATAATTGCAAATTTTTTTAAATTTTTTCCTGAAAACTTCTGTAAAATGTCAAATTACATGTCTTTAAGTGAATTTTTGTCAAATTTTCAAATTTCACAAAATTTGCAACTTTCATCATTAAAACTAAATTTCTTTTTAACTTTATTGTAAAGATTATATATATATATGAAATGGCAAATTTCAAGACGATTATTTTATAAAAATGATTTTTTTAATCATAGAATTTCAAATTTCACAAAAAATTTAACCTTTATCATAAACTGAGACTTCTACTAAAATCACAAATTTAAAAAAATAATGTTTATTTTTGTAAAAAAGCTAATTGTGGTTTAAAAATTTGGAAAGATTGAGACTTTGTATTATAAGGTCACAAATGTCATAAAAATGTGACTTTTTAACTCAAATTTAATGTTTTTATTGGAAAATAAAATGAAAAATCAACTTTTTGCAATATTTTGACAAAATTACAACAGTCAATGGAGCATTTTGTATAATCTGAACTTTTTGTCCTAAAATTACAAATGTTTTTAATAAAATATATATTGCAAATGTAAAGAAAAGTCATTTTGTTGTAAAATGGTGAATTCTGAATGATACAAAAACTGTGAAACTTCGAAACTGTGACCTTTTAACTTAAAATATCCCCTGAGGCCTTCAAAGAAGTGGAGACTATGGAGAAGCTACACATGTGCCTGAATTCCACAGGCTGGGATGTGTTCAGGGTGTTGTTATTCATGTGAAGGGCAACTATGACAGTGTGGATGCTAACATCAGTGGTGTGATTACACAGAGACGGCTACAAGGAGGCCAAATACAGGTTTAGCAGGGAGATGAGAAGTGATAAACTACTACTGCTAAGCTCTAGCAGCAGTTTTCTACCAATGACTCTGCCTCTGTGTGGAGGGGGCTAAGGCAGCTCACCAAACACAAGCCTCCAACCCCCATGCCACTGATGACCAGCGACTGGCCAACAGCCTCAATGACTTCTGATGATATTTATCTGAACACTGAAGCAGGTAAAACATCTGTTCTGGTGCTGCTGGATCTTAATTCAGGCTTTGATACTGTAGACCATAAAATCCTTCTTGATAGACTAGAAAACTGGGTGGGGTTATCAGATCCAGTTCTCAGTTGGTTCAGATCTTATCTTGAAAGCAGGAGCGTTGTTGTCTCCATTGGTGAGAATAAATCTGAGCTTATTCCACTGACCTGTGAAGTCCCTCAAGGGTCAATTCTTGGACCACTTATTCAACCTCTACATGCTGCCTGTAGGTCAGATCATACAAAACAGCAATGTTACTGATCATAGTTATGCAGATGACACTCAGATCTACGTGGCTCTTTCACCAAATGACTCTGGTCCATTAGACTCCCTCTGTCTCTGCTTGGAGCAAGTGAATAGCTGGATGCATTCAAGCTTCCTTCAATTAAATCAGGATAAGACAGAAATTATTCTATTTGGTAACAAAGTAGACAGAATGAGAGCTGTCACCCAACTTGAATCCAACAGGAATCAAACAGCTTCAGCTCATCCAGAACGTAAACAAGTCTTAATAAGAACTGGAAAAACTGAGTACATTACTGCTGTTCTGAGGTGTTGCTGTTAGTTCACAAATCACTTAATAATATGGGCCCAGAATACATTACTGAAACCAAGTAGAGATCTTTAGATAGCAGCCAGCTGGTAGAACCTCCAGTTAGGATCAAACAGGGTGAAAATGCATTTATCTACTATGCTGAACATGGATGGAATAAACTTCCTCTGATATTAAATGCTGTCCAACTCTAGACACATTTAAAGTTAAACTGAAAACTACTGTTTTCCCGTGACTTTGTTTTATCAGATTTTACTGCACTGTTTTTACTGTTCTTTGTTTTTAATCCTTTTTCTGTCCAATTATACATTTCATTTTTTTTATTTGTATTTCATTTTTCTTCTTTTAAATTCATTTATTTCATCTTAATGCCTTGTAAAGCACTTTGAGTCGCCTTTGTGTATGAAATGTGCTCTACAAATAAACTTGCCTTGCCTCCTATTGTCGCTGCTATCACTGACATCTCTCCAGACACCTCCACCCCACCAAAATCCACCTGTGACAACCCCTCCCCCCCTCTATCTTTGGTATTCATGAGAAGGATGTGCACAAGCTTTTCAGGAAGCTGAACCCCTGCAAGCCCCCCGGGCTGGATGACATCTCCCCCTCCACCCTGAGACACTCGGTGGATGAGCAGACTCCCGTCTTCACGGACATCTTCAACACCTCCCTGGAGTCAAGCCACATGCCAGCCTGCTTCAAATCCTCCACCATCGTCCCCATCCCCAAGAAGCCACAGATCACTGGACTTAATGACTACAGGCCTGTGGCGCTGATGTCTGTAGTCATGAATTCATCTGAGCGTCTGGTCCTCTCCCACCTCATGTCCATCACCGACCCCTTCCTGAACCCACTGCAGTTCACCTACAGAGCCAACAGGTCTGTAGATGATACTATCAACCTGCCCCTTCACACCATCCTGGATACACGATCCAGTTTGTGGACTTCAGCTCTGCGCTCAACACAATCTTTCCAGCTCTGTTCCGAGACAAGCTCTCTCAGCAACAACCTGGAGCTCAAAGTCTAGAAGACAGAAGAGATGAATGTAGACTTCAGAAGAGTCACAGCCCCACCATCCCTTCTTGCCCTCATGGACTCCCTCGTCCCCATTGTGGACTCCTTCCGCTTTCTGGGCACCACCATCACCCAGGACCACAAGTAGGAGGCGACCATCAGCTCCTCATCTCCTCCATCACCGTGTGGTATGCTGGGGCCACCACCAGGGACAGACATAGACTGCACCGCATTGTGTGCACTGCTGAGAAGGTGATCAGCTGCAACCTCCCATCTCTACAGTACCTGAATGCCTCAAGGACTTTAGGACGTGCAGGTCAGATTGTGGCTGACCCTTCTCACCCTGGACATAGTCTATTCAATCCCCTCCCTTCAAGCAGGAGACTACGGTCCATCTGGACCAGAATCTCCCACCACAAGAACAGCTTCTTCCCCTCAGACTCATTAACACCAGCTGAATCACAGACTCAGACTCCGCTCAGACTCTTTATACATCTGCTGTTTGCACACTGTTCATTTGTTAATATGTTTCTAGTTTTCTTTCTCTTAATTTGATTCTGCATGCATCTATTTTACTACTTTCATTAACCTGTGTTGTTTGCACCACTACAACAAAACAAATTCCAGTCTGTGAACATCTTCAAAGAAATGGTAATAAAGCAATTCGGATTGCCTTCTTCATATTTCCCATTACTACTTGTTTTGAAATGCTCAATATTTATTAGCGCTAACTACAGAGGTTTGTACATCTAAGCTATTGGAAGAAAACAAAAGGAAGCACAACGTGCAGGCTACAGCACCGCAGAAGACGAACAGGAGAGCTGATAGCTTAAACTTTGTAGACCTGCTGACCTTGTAAAGCATTTTTGAGTAACAAAAATATCTGGTTCTAATCGCCAGAACCCGTCTATCCTCTGGTTCAATAGTTTAATGACTAGAGAAAAAAAAATTAAATATCGCCTTTTTTTTAATTTTCAAAATTTTGAATTTAATAACTTGGACAGCTGAAAAACTGTAATTATTTATCAAATTTTTAACATTTTGAAAAATTTTTAATCCCAAACCTGGATATTTAAAATATTTACTTATTTTAAACATCAAACACAGATGCTAATTCACCATTTTTGCACAGTGATGCAGCAGTTTTCATCTTAATTTGACACAATCCTACCAGCACCTCTAAAATAACCTTGCAGTTTTGCGAACTTTCAAATATTTTTTGTTCTTTTGGATTTTACATAAAAGAGGAAGTTTCTGGATGAATTTAAAAAAAACAACAAAAAAACCCAACTTCATCCAAAACATTTGGTTTTTCTGGCTCAGTAATTAATAATGTTATTAGCATTTTGCTACGAAGTTGTTTTGTTGTTACTGGCCAATCAGAAAGAAGCGGGAGTTCTTAAAGAAAGAGTACATCTGTATAACTGGAAATGAGCAGGAAATATGTGAACTTTTACGTCAACATTAAACATCAATGTCCAGTTTGAACTTCATTCATCTGGAACATTATGCTTCAAAAACACAAAAAAAGCTGTTACTACCGAACCTTAAGTAGACCTGATTTTTATTGGATGTTTTTGAGTTTTCAGGTTTTTCATTTAAAGAAGAGGAAACTGATGATTTGTCTTTTGTTTAAAACCAATAAAGTATTTTTCTGATGGTTTTCGTACTGCGTCTTCTGTTATTTAGGTAAAGTGGGGGAAAAAAAACTGAATATTAATGTTCACTGAGGCCTTTATTATGGAGCAGTTTTTCTGTGAAAACAATCAAAACTTAATGTTCAAACAGAAACATTTCTTCTTAAATGACTGCAGATAATTGTGATTCCCTTAGTTTTTTTTTTTCTTTTCATGAAGTTCAGAATTTATCTGGTGTTGGAAAAACTAAAATACAGTCACAAGCTTCTTCATTTTGAACAGAAAATCAACTTTTGGCTTCAATAAATTCATTTTTCACTCTTCAAAAACAGAAATAAAGCCAAGCAAACATAGTCTGTGTCTCCATTCAGTCTCATTTTTTGTTTGTTTCTTTTTTGTACTGTCCTTCGTTTAGTGTAAACTGTCTCTGGTTGCAGATTCGTGCGACTTCAGCCTTTGATCACGGCGATAGGCCGCAGTTTTATGGCCTTCTTGCTGATTCCAGCGTCGTGACACGTGTTGACGACGTCCGTCACGTTCTTGTATGACTCTGGAGCCTAAAGAAAAAAAAATTAAACTTTTAACTAACTAACGTGGCCTCCTTCATTTTTACAATCTGCTGTGATTGTGGGGAACCATCCTCACCTCCTCCATCACCAGTTTGGGCGAAGCCACACGGATGGCGATGCCCATGTCGGCCAGTTTGTCCAGGACGTCCTGGAAGTCCAGGTTCCGGCGGGATTTCGCTCGGGAGAGAGCTCGGCCCTGAAAAGGAGACCAGAGGCGACATCAACCAGATTTATCCATGAACGTCCTCAGGTAGACTCCATAGCGCCATTTTACGACAGAAATTCATGGTTTTACGACAAAGTTGCAAATTTATTTTATTTCAACAACAAAAAGTTGCATCATTGCAAAATTTGTGATTGTAAAGCAAAAAGGTTTTGTTGTTTTGGGGAAAAAGTTGCAAATATACAAAATTCACAATGTTAAAAGTCATAAGTTTATGATGCGATTAAATTGAGATTTTGAAAAAAAAAAAAAATCTATATTCCAATGTAATTTGGTATCAAAAAGTCACAATTCTGTTAAATCTTGACATCACTAAATTTCGTTTTAGGGATTAATACTTTTTTTTTTTTTTACAAAAAAAAAACATTTTACGAATTTTACTGCAAAGATTTGTGATTTTATGAGTTGCAGTTATAGGAAATTCTAAAATTTGTGACAAAAAATGACAAACCATTTTGCAAAATTTGAGATTTTATAAATGTTGCATCATTGGGAAATTCGGGATTTCACAGGAATATTTTTATTTGATTTTGTAAATTTCCCTTCGGAGATCATTAAAGTTTTCTCTTTTTTCTAAAATTAAGACAAACATTTTACAACAAAGTTGTAAAATCACAAATCTTACTACAAAGATTTGTGATTTTACAACAAAGGTTTCAGATATATGGACATAATTCAAAAATTTGAGACTTTACAGCAAAAATATTTTATTTTATTTTTTACGTTTATGGTTAAGGATTAAGTTCAGTAATGTTCCCATCTCAAATAATGATGTTCCTGTCTCACCGCTCCGTGGCAGGTGGTGCCAAACGTTTCCGTCATCCCTTGTTCTGTCCCCGTCAGGACATAGCTGCAGGTCCCCATTGTCCCTCCAATCAGCACTGGCTGGCCTGTCAGCTGGAAACAAAGAACGCGTCAGGATGTGCTTGGATCGCCGAAATTCAGCCCGACGTTTGCTGGCTTTCTCCTACCTGGTAGTCAACAGGGATGAGTGGGTGATGCGGCGGGAATGCCCGGGTGGAGCCTTTGCGGTGGACCAGCAGCGTCTTCTGCTTCCCATCCACCATATGTTCCTCCACCTTGGCGATGTTGTGGGAAACGTCATAGATGACGTGCATGTCGAGGTCGTCTGGTGTGGTGCCGAAGACTTTGGAGAAGGCCTAAAAGAAAAGTTATTTTTTTTAATTATAATTGTGAATGAAAGCATGCAGACAGTAGTGTGCGTCTGCACAGGTGAGCTGCAGCTGAGCGTACCTGTCTGGTGAGGAAGGTCATGGATGAGCGGTTGACCCAGGCGTAGTTCCCGGCCGCCGCCATGCCCTTCAGGTAGTCCTGGCCCTCTGGGGAGGTGATGCGAGCGCAGGCCAGTTGACGGTCGTTCACCGTGATCTTGTCACGTTTCATTGCCTTTTCCATGGCAACCAGAGCATCTGTCATTATGAAAAAAAGAAAGAAAGAAAAGAAGTTGCAGTAATACAAAAGTCACATTGTAATTTCGAGAAAGTCCATGTTTAAGTGCTTCTCTAAAAGCATTGCTTGTTTCGTTCCCTGAAACCTCTGTGGAAGCAGAAAGAGGGTGATTGACAGCAGTATTCATATTCTTTATTCATCATTTTTGTTTATCTGAGCTGGTATTTAAGTGATCGCTTGATCCTTTTTTTGTTTTAACAAATGCTGGGCAATGATTACAATTTTTAATCACGCTTAATCGTGACTTTCTACGATTAGAATTTCACAAAATTGTGACTTTTTGATACTGAATTATGATTTTTTTATGGTAAAACGTAGATTTTTACAAAATCACAACTTAATTGCATCATAAATGTATGACTTTTTCATAACATTTTGAATTTTGTATAAGTGAAACTTTTGTCGTAAAAATCACGAATCTTGACATAAAAATTTGTGAATTTCGCAACTTTGTTGTGAAATGTTTTCGTCTTAATTAAAAAAAAAACTTTATGAATCCTCGAAGGGAAATTTAGTAACATCACAATTTCACAAAATTATGATGTTGATAATGAATTACGACTTTTTGTCGTAAAAATATGTAATTTACATTTGTTTTAAACAAATAAGGTGCTTTTTAACAGCAGTATTCCATTTACACAGATCTCAACTTAAACATTAACATCATCAAATTAAATATTAAACCAACTAACAACTAATTAATTTTTTATTTTTAATTAAGCAGATACATTGCCTGCCTTTAACGAGTTATTAGACTTACTTTTATTTTTACTTGAAAGCAAATCGCTGATTCAAAGACCATTTCAGAAACAGACTCAATGATAAATCTTTTTTTTTTTCTTTTATTGATTTAGTTTTAGTTGTAACAGAACGTGCCTTTGTGACAAGCAGTGGTGACGCTCAAAAGATTAAATAGTCAAATAATAATAAGTGATGTAAACACACTTTAATACTGGTTACCTGTAACCATGGAAACAACTGTGGGTGGAGCAACAGTTTAGCAACCCTGCAGCTGTACATGTTCTGATTTTTAACTGTTGTTAGAAAGTTCTGAGGGATGCAGTGAATGTGTGAAGGGCTAAAGCAGGCATCTGATTAGATGAGGGAGGCAGAGGGGGCGCAACAAGCGTGTGATCGACGGGAGCCTGTGTTTTGCTGTGTGCGCGGTGTTGTTATGACGGACAGTTCAAGTCCCTCCTGGAGTTTTGCAATTGTAATAATAAACGGAAATTCAACCAAAGTCTGCGGATGTATGTGGAGGGTTGCAGTTTTTCTAATTGAACACAATTTCTGGTCACGCAGAGTAAAAACAGTCCAAAAGCAGCAGAAAAACAGAGAGAAAGAGAACTACAAGTCCCAGAGTTCTGGAAGGTAAACTACAAACACTAGCTCCATCTGTTATCAGACAAAGGTTTTATCAATCTGTGAAAGAATAAAAGATATAAAAGCTCTCATCTGACAACTAAATTAGCAGAGAAATACATGAAAAACTATTTCCAGATGTTATGGATGAAAGTAGATATTATTTATTTTATAAACTGTTAAACATTGTGGTGGAACACAAACTAGAATCTTTGGATAAACACTTTTCTAGAATAAAATAATAGAAATCTGGGTCAGTGACAGAAATTTAATTTAAAATTTAAATTTAAAACGTCCATGAGAGATTTCAGTACCTTTCTCCATTTTTCAATCCCAACCATGGTTGTCTGTTTGCATTAAAATTCTGAGTGTAACAAACTTAAAGTTAAAAAATAAAAAAGTTGAATTAATTAATGGGTTACTGTGCCCAGCGTTAGTAGTAATGTGAGAAATAAAGGAATAAAAGACGTCTGATTTGTTTGTTGTGACATCTTAACTTTGTCCTGAACAGCGATACTTTAAACTCATCTTTAAGCTGCTGCTGTGACCTCACCTGTGGCCACCTGGTGTCCCAGGCCTCTGCTGCCGCTGTGGATCATCACACACACCTGTCCCTTGTGGTCGATGCCCATCTTCTTGGCGGCATAGTCATTGTAGATCTCGTCCACCACCTGGATCTCTGCGTAGTGGTTCCCGGCTCCCAGAGTTCCCAGCTTCAACACAAACACCGCTTGTCATCTTTTAACTCTTGACGGTGCTCACCTGCAGGAGCGGCGCCTCAGCTTACCTGTGGCAGGCCTCTCTTCTTGGCCTTGGAGGACACCTTGTTGGGGTCGGCCTGCAGCATGCGACCGTACTCCTCGCAGTGCTCCTTGTCTTCGGCCCAGGCATAGCCCTCCCTCAGGGACCAGTCCACGCCCATCTCCAGGGCCTCCTCCAGGTCTCTGAGGACACACAGGTGAAACATGTGAGACAGGTGAGAGGTACAGGTGGGGACGGGTCAGTGTTCAGTCCCCGGGGGGGGGTTATGCTCACTTGGCTCCCATGGGGATGACTCCTTTGGAGCCGACCCCCACCGGGATGTGGTCGAAGAGCGACTGGGCCAGCTGCTCCTTCACTGGCTGGACGTCCCGTTCATCAAGATTCGTCCTCAGAAGACGGACGCCGCAGTTAATGTCAAATCCCACACCGCCTGAAAGAGATGCCATGAAATTTGCACTTTATTCTGCTTAATTTGCCTTGTCAGAAAATAAGTAATTTTTGTAGTAAAATCTCAAATTTCACAAAAAAAGCGACTTCTATTTAAAAAATTGAGGCTTCTGTAATATAATCACAATTTTTTAAAAAGAACTGACTTTGTAGAAAAAGCTAATTTTGATGTAAAATGGCAAATTTTGCAATATCACATTTTTTTCATTAAAATCAGGGTTTTGGACCAAAATCACTATAGTCCTGTAGAAATCACAAATTTAAGAAACTGTTTACATTTTTGTAAATAAAATAAAATAAAATAATAATAATTTTTTGTAAATTTGCAATTTTTGCAAGATCAAGACTGACTTTTTGACTTATAATTAAAAATGTTGTTCTTGGAAAATATCAACTTTATGGATCATTCACAGTCACATCACAGTTGTAAAACTGCAAATGTCATATAGTTTTAACTTTTTGTCCTCAAAATCTCAATTTCTTTTTTAAAAAAAATAATCAAAATTCACGAATTTGGGTTGGATTTGTCTCGCGGGCTTACATTAGGACACCTGTGCCTTACACAAACCACAGGAAATAGTTTTTTTGCACTTTATTCATAAATGAAGGAAAAAGAAATAAGTTATAAAGTGGGAAATACTAAGTACCCCTTTGTGTGAGTAAAACTAACTTTTAAATAGGTCTGCGGTATTTTTTTTAGTCTGAACCTTTTTCTAATTAAATGCTTGTTTCTTACCTGGAGAAACGACAGCGTTGGGATCGTTCATGTCGAAGGCTGCCATGTTGCCAATAGCGAAACCGTACCCAGAGTGCACGTCCGGGAGCCCGATGGACCTCTGAAGACGAAGAACTTAGCATCAAGGTGGATGACGCCCATGGTTCTTGTGCATCGCTTTTTTGTTTTTTTGTTTTTTTAAAAAAAAGCTTATTTTTAAATTTATTATATAAAATTAAATAAACTTACGTGAACAATCCCGGGCAGTGCCGCAACATTCCCAATTTGCTTCATTGCTGGCAGAAACCCCCCTATACCTGAGACAAAAACAGAGAGCAGGTGAATGACTGAGATGATGTCAGGTGGAGGTTATATCAGAGGTGATGTCAGAGATGATGTCACAGGTGAGGTAAGAGACAGAGATTATGTCAGACGCTAACCCCCTCCTCGACAGGCGTTACGAAGCTCCTCAAACATCAGCTTCTCCAGAGAATCATTCACGTAGAAGTTTCCTTCAACCTGCCAGAAAAGAGAAGTTTAAACCTCAACAGACATCCCTGACCAACAAGGCATTAAAGAAAGAAAAAGAAGAAATTACATTCCATAATAACCAAGCAACAACAATAATGACTGATTGATAGATGGATAGATAGATAGACAATGTACATGTAATAAAATAATAAAACGAATAAATAAGCAGTTAACCCTATTAGAAGAAATATCTAAATGAATACATAAATGAACCGTTTTTGTTTCACAAAAAGAAATAGTTCAAACAAAAAAATAAAAATGTACATAAATATAAAATAAAAGTAAACGTTTATTTAAAGAAATTACAAATTTAAAATTACAATAAAAAAAATAGTTCAACAGAAATATAAAATAATAAACAAATAAACAATTATGCCAATTAAAAAAAAATCTATTTAGTACATAAAGATTCGCAAAGGTAACTACGTTACCTAGAACCTTCTACATTTTTGGAAGAATCAGCTCTAAATACACGAGTGTAATTTCGGGCAACAATCCCGGTATGTTTTCTTTGTTTTGAGCTCATCTCTCATTCGGTTCACATCTTATGTTTGATTGTTGACTCTGAGTTTGTCAGCAGGTTACAATCCGGTTCACAGCTGATTTAGGTTCAGATCCTTCATCTCTATTTCTTCTTTATTACTTCTATTAATATTAAGAGCGTTTCACAACTGGGTTGGACCAGGCAGAGTCTAAGGAACTAGTGTTTGTTTCAAACCTGGTTAAAACCCAAATAATGAGCAGCATAGGACAGTCTGCTAACCGGTTAGCAGAGCCTCACCTGCATGTTAGGAACGAAGCCTTTTTTAATCCTCCAGCAATTACTGGTGATTTTATCCAGAAACTGCAGCTCATCATTGTAGCTTCGGCTCATGGTTCCGATCTAACCAGGCAGCAGGTGACGAACTTTGAGTCTTATAAAGCTGTAGCTGCTCTACGCCACGCTGCAGGAGTTGGAGCTACGGAAGCCCGTGAGCTGTCAAACGCAAGATTTGGAATGACGCAGGATTTTTTTTTCTAAAACGGATCTACCGGGAAAATATCCCGCTGACACATGGCATAAAAACACACCAAACTCGCAACGCTTAACGTTTGTTGATTAACTAACTGATAATAATTCACGCTCGTTAAAGTTCCGAAAGCATAACACCTGTCACTTGCCGTAATTGTAGTCAAAAAAAAAAACACGTCAAGTTCAAGAACTGTTTTACAACAATGCTTTCAAAATAACAGAACCTCACATTCGTGTCATGCGTTACCTAGAACCTAGCAGAATTTTGCTATTTTTTATTATCAACTTAACTTAACTTAACTTAACTTAAAATGATTTATTTAGTTTCTCAGAAGCTACAGCTACAACCAAAGTTGATCAAAAGTTGATCAAAGTACTTAAAAAAACTAATTAAAAAACAAATAAAAGCTAAATATGAACAATAAAAATAGTTATCAAACACATTAAAAACAAAAGATACTTCAATAAAAACAATAAATAATTGAAAAACGATGAGAGTTGTTTTGATGAAGTATGAGTATAGATGAAAAAAAAAAAAACATTACAAAAATGGAAAGATTACAAACAACTCTGTAAGAATAATTAAATGACATGGAGGTGTAATCAGGACATGACCAAGACATGACAGATTGAATATCATATTTATTGTTTCAAACCAACTGCAGGAAAACAGTTTTTGAGAGAAACTACATTTAGCATTTAAATTCAATATTTAAATCCGGCTAGCATTTTGTGACTGTATTTAAAGATACTATTTAGAAAATCATCAAATTCATTTTTCCACAGGTAGGCCAGATGCTGCTGCATCTGTGATGCATAAAATGAGCCACGTAGTACAAACAGAGACAAATATTTAGAACTGCTCCTGACACTCATCTGTCTGTAGATTATTCAAGAAGTATGCTAGTTTGTTCAGAAGCAGTTTTACGAAACCTAAATCTTGTGGAGGCAACATTTCCAACGCAAAGGTGCGTGCACATGTAATTTTTTTTTTACATTTCTAACAATTTCAGTGATCTTAAACAAACATTAACCCTAGGTCTAATATTATATGGTGAGAAGTGTGAGATTCCATTAGCTGCTAATGGCAGATACAACACGAGGGCTTTTCGCCGAGTCTTCTTTGCCTCAAACTGAAATATTTTGTCAGAAAATATTGGAATACCGATTTTCTTTCTCGAAGTTTTCAACTGGGGAGTTTTATTTTGAAAACGCAGAGCGGAAGTTGCGTGTACCCGGTTCTGAGGTTCAGTGTTTACACAGAGCCAGAACCGACATGAAGCGTGCAGGACAACTTCATCACCATTGTTGTCATCGTAGTTCACCGAGTGAGTGTTCCTGGGCTCTACTCTGAAGCTCCGGGCTGGTCTGAACCAGAACCGGCTTGTTTAAGAGGATCGGTCAACGTTAAAGAGCTGACGTCACTGTTACGCAGCATTTTAACTGAAACTGATGTGAAACGAAAACGAAATCAGTTTCAGAGTTCAGGACTAGTTTTGTGTCTTGTTTCAGTTATTTAACTGCATTTAACTGAACATGTGAAATATTTTCTTCCTCATTTATTAATAGATTTTAAACTACAGTTAGCGCCAGGGCCGTGTGTGCTTTTTTTTAGGGTCCTGAGCAGGAAGCTGTTTGGGAACCCCACAGGTCGTGTAATTCTTTAACTTTTAACTTAATTATTTAGGAATTAACTCAACTATTTAACTAGTAACTTAACTCTTAACTAAGTATTAACCACAACTTAACTATCAGCTAGTAAATTACCTAGCATGTATTTAACTACTAACTTGAATATTAACTTCAGTATTTAATTATCAGTTATTAACATAATTTCATTGTTAACTATTGACTAACTATTTAAGTTAGTGCTACTTTGGACAGTGTGTGAAAACAAATAGAAACCAGAAGTTGTCCGTTTGTGATTTTAAGGTTAATCTTGCATGTCAAAATCAACTTTTGTCAGTTTTTCAAAATTTCAGATATTTTGAACTAAGTTTTTTTTGTTTGTTTGTTTTTTGTTAAAATTTCTTTTTGTGATTTTAAAGCAAAAATTCTTACTAAAATTACAAAGCTCATAATTTTATGACCTTAAATCATAATTATGACAATATTTTACACCCCAAAAAATTATGATCTTGCAAAGATTGTATTACAAACTTTTACTAACTTTAAAAAAACAGTTGTGATTTAATTATAGATGCATAGACTGTAGTTTTGGTAATTTGGTCATGGTGAGGAATGTTTCTGTGTACATGTCGACAGCATGAAGCTGAGAGTTCGGATCAGCCGGCAGACTAGCCGGGTGGAGTTACTGGGAGAAGATCCCAGTTTGACAGAACTCACAGATGTGGTCAGACAGATGCTGGTCTCCTCTCACCAACTCAGGTATGTCTGTTTTTTTTTTTTTTCCAGCTGCTTCACACCAGCTGACTCACTTTGAAGAGAAGCTTCATCTTCTTCTTCTTCTTCTTCTTCTTCTTCTTCTTCTTCTTCTTCTTCTTCTTCTTCTTCTTCTTTTCAGCGCTGACACAGAGTTCAGTTTGTCACTGAACGGATCAGAGATCCTGTCAGACTCTGGTCAGACTCTGTCATCCTGTGGCATAGTTTCAGGAGATCTGATCTGTGTGCTGCTGGCGCAGTCTGTGGACACTGCTCTGGACGCTGCTGCTTCTTCAGACTCAGCCAGCAGCTCAACCAACACAACGACTGGCAGCCAGCAGACCAGCGGTCAGGTGAGTTAAGAGGCCAGTTGCGCTGTACAACTGAACGTAGGTGAGCAGTCAGTAGAAGAATTGCAGCCTCTAGTGGTCAGTAGAGGAACTGCAGCCTTTATATCAGCTTCATTAGAAAAAACTGGAGGTTGCTTTTTGTTTCAGGTCTCGGCTGTAGATCAGCTTCTTTCATTTATTCTGGTACATTTTTTATTTATTGACTTTATCTGCGTATTGTTTCGGTTTATCTCCCTCACACATCTGACCTGCAGATGTCAGCTAACATCAGGAGTTCTTTTAAATAAAAACAGAAGTGGCCTGTGGCTGAATTATTTTTATTTTAAATAGATATGAGATTTTAATGATTGTGATCTTCATAAGTAAACAGAACAGGAGTTCTCCAGTACAGGCCCTGGTCCACCTGGTGCAGGTAAACTCCTGATCTCAGCAGTGGCAGAGTGAAAGTGAAGCATTCAGTCAACGATCAGATTTCAGAGATGCTGTGTAGAAATCAAACGTTTATGTTTGTTCCTCAGAAATCACCTCTCAGCTCCACTACATCGTCCACCATTAGCTCTGCAGGTCCACCTGACCCCTCCCAGATCTGCCACATACCGGACCCTGAGCCGGCGGCCCCCATCTGGGAGCCCATGCTGTGCAGCGAGGCGGAGGACGGCGAGGCACCGCTCTCTCTGGACCTGCTGTACCACGGCAGCCAGATCAGCAGTCCTAATGACGCCGTCATGGTGGCGGCACACCTCCTGATGCTGGAGACTGGATTCACATCTCAGGTGGGTTTGTCTGTTGTGCTCTCATGTGTTCGTTGGGTTCTAACATGTTTGTCGGGTTCTCATGTGTTTGTCACATCCTCACATGTTCTTTGGGTCCCAACGTGCTCACAAGTTCATCGGGTTCTCATGTTTAGGACGAAGATCTGAAGTCTGCTGAGATGCCTACTGGGTGGCGGTCTTCAGGTGTCTACCGACTGCAGTACCTCCATCACCTCTGCGGGGGGAGCTCAGCCTCAGTTGTGGGTGTGGCCATGGGGCCCCTGCTGGTCATCAACGGTGAGTCCCGACCCACTAGACCTGCGATCAGAAACTAAACTCCTCCTCAGCTTCTTCAGTGTTCCTCTTTCATCTTGGTTCTGCAGCGACTCTGAAGGTGACGCAGACCGTTGACACAGTCCGAAAGCTTCAGTTGAGCGCGTCCAACTACGTGACGGACGAGTGGCCAGGTAGAGCCATCATTGGTCTGTGTGAGGGGGGTGGAGTCTGAGCCGTCCACCAGTAACAGTGTGTCTTTCCTCCAGGAGGAAGTGCAGCTGCAGCCTTCAAGGACCTGAAGAAGCTGTCCCGGGTCTTCAAGGACCAGCTGGCGTACCCATTGATTGCTGCCGCCAGAGAAGGTAAACCCACCTGAGAGCTTCACGACTGAAACACAGACATCTATTTATTTATTTCACTCTGCCAAATCTGTTCAAACATTTTAAAATCAGAAACAAAGAAATAAAAAAATAACGACCACTGAGTCTGAATTTCAGCAACTAGACGCATTTAATGACTGCACCTCTGGAAGGCGCCAGAGTTCAGTCATTATTTTAAAGCAGTAATATAATATTTCTACACAAATATATTGGGGAAAAAAAAATCTAGTTGTATTATTTTACAACTGCTATGCATTTACACTTTACATATAAATGACATGATTGACCAGTCAGATGAAATGACACAACTTTACATCAAATTCTAAATCTAAATTAATATTATTTACTAGTGTTGTTGTTGTAAGTGTTGTTTGGTTTTCTATTTATTTTTAAATAATAACAAAAATAGTTCTAATGAACCACCACTTCATTTTATCTGCCGTATAAAGAAAATCATTTATCACTAATTTATTTTTAAAAACCAAGAATATTATCATAAATGGATATTTTTCATTGTTGATAACAGATTTTTTTTATTTTACTTATTTTTATGTCCCGTTTTACATTTCAGTGTTTACGATGTTAGAATCTGATTTCACATCTTAAGTCTTTTTGTTTTAAAATTGTTGCAGGATTTCTTCAATTTATTTATTTCTATTTGTAATAAAAGTATGTCGCTGGACTTGAAATAATTCTAATTAAAATTATTTTCATTTTATTTAATTTATTTTTTTTAGCTAAATAGGTTTGTAGCAAATTTTATTTCCAGTTTTCTTGAAATAATATAACAAAACAAGCGTCATATTGATATGAAATAATAATGATAGTAATTTTACAACAGAAACATGCAATTCCACTGAAGTCATTTCACCACAAAAAAATCTAATTTAATTCAGGATTTTAAAACATTTACTTTTAGAATAGTTATAGAATATTCACAGTTTTATAACAAAATCTTAAATTAATGCCACAAAGTTGTAGTTTTGTGAAAGTTTATATTTATAACAAAAAAGTACTCTTAAGTTAAAAAAAAGAAATCCATGTTGTGACATCTGTGATTTTTTTAACACAAGAAAATGATGATTTTACGATTTTAAGATCTTCTCTGGCTCAAACAATTTTACATCAAAAAGAGTAAAAGTAATTCTCAGTTAAAAAGCTGCAATTTTATTTTATTTTCTTTTATTAACAAAAGTTTTGATAGAGAAAAATTGCAGTTTACAACAAAAAACCTATTTATTTATATTCATTTGATGTATTTGTGAAATTTGTAACTTTTGGACAGACTTTTAATTTTTACTTTTGAAAAAGTCGCAAATCTGAAGAACTTTAGATTTTCAACAAAAATTCAGAATTTAAGAATAAAACTGCTCTTTTTGTATGACAAAAATCAAAAGTTTGGATTTCAAAATTCACAATTTTACAACTAAATCTTTCTTCTTTTAACAAAAAACAGCAATGATTTATTTTTTAAATATGCAGTTTTACAAGAAGAATTTAGGACTTTTGAACAACTTTTCGTGAAAACTGAGAATTTAAAAGAAAATTTCACTTTAAAAAAAATCTTTTATATATATATATTCTTAAGACAAATTGTTTAAATTTTCCAACGAAAGTTGGTGATCAAAAGGTGAAAAAAAAAATTGCTTTGGTAGAGATGATGTGTTGTAAACAGGTGCAACATTATTAAATGAACCGAACTGAAAAGTTCCCGTCGTATCTTTGTACTGGGAACCTTATCGCTGGAACCTCCAGCTTGAACATCAGTTATCGTTCCGCCATTCTTCCAGCAATGGCTCTGCCGGTGGCGTTCGGTCTTCCAGTCCTCCCCCCGGAGCTCCTCCTCCGAGTTGTGCGCCTGCTGGACGTCAGCGCCGTGGTAAATCTGTCCGCCGTCAGCAGACACTTTCATGCCGCCGCCGCTGACTCATCGCTGTGGAGACACCTGTACCTGCGGGACTTCCCAGGTGACGTTCACCTATGAACTATTTATTTTTTTTATTGGTTTTTATGTTTTTAAACAGCGTTTCTGTGGTTTCAGACTCTGACTCCAGCAGATCCAGAGACACTGACTGGAAGGAGGTGAGAAGATGAGGTCAGGTGTGGTCGCTCCTCTGAGCTTTTATCTCTACTTCAACGTTTTCATCATTTCTCTCCAGCTCTACAAGAAGTCCTTTCAGCTGCGCCGCGAACGCCAACATGCCAGACGCCACTGTTCCCTACCGCTATACCCCCCTCGGGACATCTTCACCCCGATACCCCACCCCCTCTTCCCGCCCGTGCCGGGGATCATTGGGGGTGAGTATGACCAGAGGCCCAGTTTCCCCCGCGGCCCCCTGCCCCGCTATGACCCCATCAACCCCATCTCCTACCCCATCAGACCGCCTCGTTCCGCTCTCCGTGGACCGACAGAGCGAAGATCGTCTGACGTCCGTCGAGGATTCATCTGACCGCCAATTCCGATAAAACCAAACTGTCACACACACCTTTCTGCAGGTAGACGCAGTCATGTGACTGGTGGGCGTGGCCTACAGCTCTGTCATTTCACTGAAATAGTCTGTTAAGATTGAAAAAATTGTTAGATTTCTTGTTTTTCTGCTTCTTTTTCCTTTTTGTTGCCATAAAATTTAACAAAGAGAAAACTTCCCTCAGTTGTTTTTGTTGTTTCACATCAGTTCACCAGTTCATCAGTTGATCATTTTAAGAAGAGGTAACAATAAAACACAAGCAATGGACAGATGTGTTTTGTAAACTTTGATTTTAGTGATGAAGTGGAACATTTGAACATTGATGGAAATGAAACGAGACGTGGCAACTGAAGTGCAACCATGACCACACCATCTTGTTTGTAGAAAATTGGGAACCCGCTGGTGTTTATTTCCCGTTTATTCATCAGGAAGTGTATTTTTGTGTCTGGTGATGGCGAGGTGCCTCAAAGATCAACACCAGGATCCCTTTATTTTCACTCTACAACAGGGGCAGTGGCAGACATTGTAAACATTAAAGTGGTGGGGTGTCTGGGGGTCCTACTCCAGGAAATTTTTAATGACGTGGATTCATTTCCTGCACCAGAATGCATTCGGTTGCATTTTAACAGGTTTTTAGATGCCTATATTTACCTGCAAGTAAATGTTTGATACAAAGATGATTTCAGAGACAGATTCAACAAGTTTTCATTCAACTAGTCCAAATATGCATCACCCTGTCTTTAAACCCACTATTATGGCTGAGATAATGAAATTAATGTCACACAATTTATTACCAACATTGACTTTAGAGGTGTATTTTTCTTTAATCGTATTTATTCTTTTTAATTATTATTCTGATTTAGTTTCAGTTGTAACACTGCATACCGCTGTGGCAAGCAGTAGTAACATTCAACTTATTAAATACTCAAATAAGAATTCATAACTTCAATATTCTTCAATAATTTAAACGTGCTTTATATTATGATTCTAACAGTAATGTCTTTCATAGTTTATATAACTTACTGCACTCAAAGTGAATACTGATTTAAGTATACATTTTGGATTTTTCAGTTTGAAAGTGCTGAGCCTTAATGAGGCTCCATAAAATCACAGTTCATTACTTAATCAATTGTCTTACCATCTGAATTTTAAAAATTAATGTTGTCAGACAATGATTCAAGCACTGTTTTATGCAGAAAATACTAAAACACAATTAAAGTCCCAGTAAAATTTCTGGATGTCATTATTGTAGCTGATAATAAGAATACCAACAGATCACTGGATGCATTTTAAATCTCAACAACCAATAAATATCATCAGCATATATCAGCAGACTTGGGTTCATTCTTGGTCTTACAAAAGAGCAGAACTGTGGAAAAGAAATCTATGATAGTTTTTATGTGATTGTTGAATTTAGATGAAATAGTTGAGCTGCTGATGAATCTGCTAATATTGAAGAGCCAGATAATCTTTCCATAGAATGAAAAAAAAAGTCCTGTAGAGTAATGTTGAAACATCTGATCAAAAGACAAAAAAAACAACCCAACTTTATCTCTGAGAAGTCTGATGAACCGGAAAAAAATAATTTTGTGTTTGAATGCCCGTGAATACTGTTGACCAGGAAAATCTGGAGTCGATTTTCAATGATATGAATACTCTCTTATTGATCAAGTGAATTGGTTAATCAATAGAAACAGCGCAGGATGTGTCTGAATGACAGGAATGTTTTTTTTTTTTTGTTTTTTTTTCTTTAGTGATGTGGTGCTTGATGGTAGTGGAGAGGAAAGTTGAAGTCACGGCTGTTTCTGTGGCATTGTTGCTTAGGAACTTTTTAGGCGTAATGATGTCCATGAGGAAAGCAAAAACGATTTTGGGGGGGGGGGCTTTAAATAAAAGACCTGGGGCTCAAGCCCCTGAAGCCAGCCCTCCCATCTTGCTCTACAACCTCCAGGTTAAATTAATTTATAGGACACACTTAAAAAACAATTAGCAGTGACCAACAAGCATCATAATTATTATATTTTGCAAGGCTATAAATGGCAGGGTAAGTAATTTTATAGATGAGTTCACATATTTAAAACAAAAATATTTAAATCAAATATCAATTTAAAAAAACAACAACAAAGAGATGAGACTGAATCTGGTCCCTTTGGATTGGACTTTGATTTCAGGAGGCAGTACACTGGATGGTTAAAAATAATGAAAATAAAAATCTGCCTCTGCATGCCATTGGGACATCTGGGTTTGTTTGATTCGTGGTCCTTAGATGTATAAAAATGATGCTGTGCAGTAGAACCCGCCTGCATCGACACCACCACTGTCTTAGGTACATAAACCACTGAGTTACTTACCCTCCCTTTAACCTAGGCTTCTGTTTTTAATTTTTTCATTATTATTTCAACAGTGTAGAAGTATTATTATTCAGCTCTGTACTTTGAACCTTCTGAACCTTTTTGGTTTGTTTGACCCAATATTAAACAAAGAAACAAACATTTCAGCGTCAGACCTGACGTTATAAATAAAACATGTTCCATTATTAAATATTTTATCTGCTTCCGGACGTGTCAGGAGCTCGTGAGGCAATTACGTCATCTTTTGTCTTCAAGACAAAGGGTGCGCTCGTTTAGACAAACCCGTTAACTCAAGCGAGCGAGGAACCGTCCGCGCGGGCGGGGGTTTATAGCGCCACACCGGTGATGCGTCGGATTTTGTCACCTGGTCAGGAAACGTTCCACCTGCGGTTATGTTTTTGATGTTAAAAACCCGCTACTTTTATCGAAAACACACCGGAGCTGTTTGAGGGGATGGATTGATTTCTTGACGTCGGCGGCGAAGAACCGAACATCTCAGGGACCTGCGTCCGTAGTTTAACGACGGAACTTTACAGGTAAAGCTACAACGACTCACATGAACGTTGAAATGGATGAAATGAAAGTTTGTTTCGAACTGTGGTTCGGTGGGTTTAGTTTGGTGTGAATATTTTTGTCTTGCTTTTTTGAAACGGTTTTTGAAGATTTGAATTCGCGTTGTTTTGTGGGCGCTGCGAATAATCTCGCGAGAGTGCGCATCCTTTAAGGTTTTGTGGGGTCCGTTTGATTCAAAACCTGCTGCATGCTGGAAGACTTCGTTCAAATTGTCATTATTAATCTGAAATTACTACTGTGTTGATTTGTTTTTAATAATTAGAAGCTCAAATAAAGAAATTAAAACATTTATGTCATTTTTTTTGTCCAAAAACATAAAAATATCAGTTATAAAAATGTTTTTTGCACCCCTGAGTCTCTATTTCCTCTGAACCAAAACTGTTCATGATCACCTCTATAGATGTTACATTTAAAAAATTTGAATTTGAAACAATGTCGCACTAAATAAAGATAAAACTGTAATAATAATAATAATAATGATAATAATAATGATAAGAAGAAGAATAACAACTGTCCATAACTGGATTAAACAAATTTACATAGCCTACATTTGGTGTGGATGCAAATGAACAGAATAATAATTAATATTTAATAACAATATTTAATAATATTATTATATATAATGTCTGTATGTGGACTGCTTGCTTAACCGAGTGAGCCATCCAGGCAACCCACGATGATGTACTGGAGTATCGAGAGTTTAGGTTTTTTCATGTGTTTTACTTTTTGTAGTTTTTAGTGGTAGTGTTTATGCTTGCCATGCGGGAGGTCCTGGGTTCAAATCCGCCCCAAGGGAAGAGTAGACTTTATTATAATTTTTTATTATATTATTATTACTATTATTATTCTTATTATTATTACATTTTTAAAACAAGGATTTTTTCTGTTTGATATGATTAGTTTAGGATTTTATTTGATTTTGTTGAATGTTGATGTTATTTTTTGTTGTTTTTATATTTTATTTTGCAGATTTTTTTATTTACATATTTTCTGTTTTTCTATTTTATTTATTATTTTTATTATGTTATTTAACTTCACCATATTGTATTTTATTATTATTATTTTTACATTTGATTGTATTTCATTTATATTTAATTTGATTTTATTCAACTTTATTGAATTATATTTATTTTTTATTTTATCTATTTAGATATTATATGTCATTTTGTTTAAATTATTTTTTTTATTTATATTCTTTTTTTATTTTATTTTTTTTACTTTGCTGAATTGTTATAGAATTTATATATTTTGTATTTTATTATTCTCATAGTTTAATTATATATTTTTATTATTTGATTTTAATTTTACTATATTTAATTCTTCTTGGTTTTCTTCGGGTAGACGCGCGTCCGCGGTCACAAATCGTGAAGGATGACAGAATCTTGTGTAACACGTGTGCGCGCTCCGGGCCCAGCCTGCTGCCGCCGCTGTGTCTCTTTAAATGGTCGTGTTGTTCCAGGAAGTGTGAGGGGTGTTTCCAGCTGATCCGGACAGGAGGACCGGAGTCTCCCTCAGCACACCGACCTGTAGGCTCCGTTAGAATCAGAACCAGAACCTGAATCAGAATCTCCTCAAGATCTAAAACAGGAGCAGAACCGAGCTGAGGGGGTCCTCGCTGCTCCCTCTGGCCGCTAGTCGGCCGCCGTGAACCGGTCCGTCGGAGGCTCGTACCCGGACTGTCATGGTCCCAGATCGCAGATGGCGTCCTTCCCCGGTTTGTGTAAGACTGTCGGACCCGCAGAGGAGGAGGACGGAGACCTGGACGGGTCCCTGCAGCAGATGCTAAAGGCCATCGCGGACGAGAGGAGCCGCCTGAGCAGCCGGCAGGAGATCAGTGGGCTGGGTGAGTCTGGGTCTGGGTAGGTCTTGGTCTGAGTCTGGGAGCAGGGGTCTGGGTCTGGAATTCAATTCCACTTTTTATTTCACCAGTTTATCTTTTTATTCTCCCACTTTACCTTTTTATTCCCCCAGTTTACCTTTTTATTCTCCAAGTTTACCTTTTTATTCTCCAAGTTTACCTTTTTATTCTCCAAGTTTACCTTCTTACACTGATTTGACATGTTTCTTTATGTGTTGAAACTATGTTCAAACTGGTTTTATGTGGAAAACCATGCCTGTTTCTATGCTGGACGTCTTTGTTGGTTTTCAGATCCCTGAAGTTTCTGCTGTGGTGGAAACAGAAAATCAGTCTGAGGGTATCTGGTTCCTTCTGGAGACTTTCAGTTTTTCATAATTATTAAAAAAAAAAAACATTTAATGGTGAAAAATATTCCTCATTATGTATGAAATGACCTCATAAAATTACCTTGTTACAAACTTCTTACAATCTTATTATTGATTACAGATTGAATGATTAACAAATACAATAAAATAATGATTAGTTTTAGACAAATAAAACCTCAGAAAAATGAAAAAACTACACTCGTTAATTATCAGCGTTTCTATTTAAACAGATTTTTTTGGCAGTTTGCTGGTCTGGATTTTCCAGGTGTGTTTTAATGCAACACCAAGAGGGAAAGATATCAATAGCAGACTTGGAGAAGCAATAAGAAATCCCAGAAAAGGGTTAAAAAGTTATTTCCAAACAGTCTGGAGTTCAAAGTTCGACAGTTAAAGAGTAGGAAACATTTAAGATGGTTATTGATGTCAGTAGTGGACGTCCCAGAAAATTTAGCCCATAGTAAGACAAAAAAAAAAAAGAAAAATCTCAGAGAAGTCAACACTTTCAGAGACGTTTTAGTCACAAAAAGAAAAATAAATTAGAATCAGAAAAATCAACCGTGATGAGCCTTAATTGTCAGAAATGAAACTGCAGCCGAAGTGAGTTTGTTCAGGCAGGTAGAGACTAACAGAAACTGTCATGTGAGAGGGAGTATTGATCTGATTGGTTACCAGACCCCCACCCCCGTTGATAGTGTCAGCAGGTCGGTCTGTGACTGTTTCTGCTTCTTCTCATCCTGCAACGCCTTGATAGATAACATGGCCTTGTGTCATCATGAGCCCGACATCCTCCTGAGCTGATTGGACGAGATGAAATCATTTTAGTGTCTCCTGAGGTTTCCCAGACGAGTTTTCAGCTGCTAATGTCTTGTTATCAGCAAACTGTAGATGTAAAAATGATTTAAAGATATTTCTCATAAGCTCTTCTGGAATGTTCCACCATTAAACCTTCTGTTCACAGATTCTTCAGACATGATGTTTCTGATCTTTGATGTTTGAAAGAAAAAAATGGGCCTTTGATGACAAAAAAACACCCAAAATAAATACAGAAAGTAAAACAGGTGAAGAGCTGATCAGGACTCACTGGCTCTAGGAGTATAAAGTTACAATTTGTTTCCCCTTTTCACCACTAAACAAATCTTTTTAAGCTGACATCAATTCAGCAGTGTAAATAGGCTGACTGGTAATTTTCAGTCTTCATACTGGAGTAATTTGGTTCTTGATCGCGACGGAATATGATTGGAATATGTTCATGTTGAGGTCCTTTAACTGGAGTGTTGCAGTTGATTATTCTTGTTTTCTTTAATTTAAAAGGGATTTTAAGGCCTTTAATTTGCTGGTATGAGCTTGTATAATCGGACTTTTGTTTAAGTTTATTTGTAGAAATGTAAAAGATTCCAGTCTCCGTGTAGAAACAGGAAGATGATCATCAATGATTCAGGTTTAATGACCTCGCATCGATGCTGCTATAAATAACCCACGTGTTTACGGCTGTAATGTCGAGTCGTTTGTAGTTGTCTGACAGAATAAATCACATCAGAAACCATCTACTGTAAAAAAAATAAAATAAAATAAAAAAAATGGCAGAAATAACTGATCTGATTAGAAATAATGCTGAATATTTAATCGACTATAATGTCATAATCTCTGCTCTTAGTAAAAAGTTCCAGAGGACAAAAATTCAGGAGCATTCAACAGTTTTTGGGTTTCTCTGACAGTTCTGGGAACTGAGGTGTTAGGGTTAGGGTTTCATCTGATTTTCAGAGGTGCAGTGGATCTAGACCCTCTACTGGGGTTGGGTGAAGTCGGCTCCTCCTGACAAAACTTTCCTCATAAACTGGCTTCAGAAAGCCCGAGCTTATGTTAGACTTCTTAAACCTTCATGTTCTCTTTGTCTGGTTGTATTCCTGTCACTGGTAGGAAAGCTGAAGTAATGTAACAGTCAGTTGGTGAGTGTAAGAAGTTAAAGAAGCTTTTCCTGTTTTAGGGCAGTTAGATTTATGTATTTACTGATCTTTAAAATGTAAGAGAATCAGATTTCATAAGTGTTTTTGTTTTATTCTATTTTTTTGACTGTGGCTTAAAACAACTTGGAGAATTTCATGATTCACATCAGGTTAACCTGAGGCACACCTGTTGATGCATTTTAGGGTACTCCTTCAAACACAAGGTCCATGGTGGGAAAAGAACCGTGGACCTCCACCACTCTTGTTCGTCCTTGGGTACGACCTCCTGATGCCCGAAGGTCCCATGGTCCCATGTTCATCTACAGATGGCTTCTGCATCCCAGAGACAGACGAGAGTTTTGGTGTGAAATGTGGAGAACCCAGAGAGAGAGAGAGAGAATTGTTGTCGCTAGTAAAATAGAAAAGACCACACAGTGAGAGAAAGACTAAGATCTGAAACTTTCAAGACTGAAATGAGAATGTTTGGTCTGAATGATCATCGTTACATTTGGAAGAAAATAGTAACTTTCAGGAAACGGACTCAAATGTTTGTGTCTTTTGATAAAAGATCAGTGGTCCTGAATCAGAGCAGATGAGTCTCTAGGATGTCACATGACCTCATCCAGTCACCCTGAACGCATGACTGAAGTGACAGTGAGGTCACATGGTTCCAGTCATGTCTAGATCGCCTGGGTGAACGAGAGGCTTTTCTTTTAATAACACTTTTTTTTTTCTTTCGAAAAAACAAAAAACTGCAAAACATCAGTGAACCTTAAATGTTTAGCAGGAATAAGCAGAGAATGGTCGTTTAGATACAAAAACTATAGCAAACATCTCATTCCTGATGCTGTTTTAACTTCAGCTGCTGTTCACGCCACAATCAACTTCGCTGACCGTAAACAAAGCAGGAATGTGACTCCAGCATTCCTGTCCATGTTCAACATTCAGAGGTTCTACAGTCCAGCAGGAGAGTCTGGATGGTTCCAGAGATCTACTGGGGTTCTAGAGGGTCCCACCGGGAGATGGGTGGTTTTAGTTGTTACTTTTATTTGTTTTAGGGGGTG
Organism: Arrhamphus sclerolepis; assembly: GCA_037176975.1. Classification (NCBI taxonomy): domain Eukaryota; kingdom Metazoa; phylum Chordata; class Actinopteri; order Beloniformes; family Hemiramphidae; genus Arrhamphus; species Arrhamphus sclerolepis. The sequence goes on from JBAMYA010000016.1 coordinate 11,650,404, forward strand.
GTGATGTCCAGTGAAAGGAAGTGAAGTTCAGAAGGTTACTGAGAAGGTTTTACATCTCTTGTGCTCCTGAAAGTCTCTGGGAACGTCCTTTGGGTTTATTTATGGGATTTTATTCGTCATTGGTGGTATAGTTAACTCAGGGGGTTCAAGTGGCCATGAACATGAACTGATCCATGAACATCTTGTTGTTCTGGGGTTAATTTATTGGAGTTTAGTCGTTCCTGAGGAGGTTCTTCTGATCAAAAAAAATTATTACACCCAGTAGCGGATCCTGAGAAGTTTGAGAGGTTCTAGAGTACTAGAGCTCTACTGTTGAAGCTAGAGCATCCAGATGAAAGATGTCAGCTGGTGGTTGTACTGGGGTGACTTGTGAAGACTAGTGGTTTTACTGGGATGACTAGTGGAGACTTGTGGTTCTGAAGGTCACACTCAGAAAATGATAACGTTGTGCTCCTGACAGTCTTTGGGAATGTTCTAGATCAGTGGAGTCAAACTGTTTCAACTTGGGCAAAGTCATCACCATGGTAACCATTAAAGGGTGACATCATCATCTTGGTTACCATCATCACCATGGTTATCATTAAGGGTTTAGTTATATTCCACTTTCTCAACCAGCCAAGGTTTTTTTTTTCATACTCAACTGGCTACATTGTCAGATTTCCTGCTGGTATAAAAAAAAGAAAGTCAATTTTTGTCATAAAGTATCAAATTTTACAAAATTTACAAATTTTGTAATAAATTTCAGGCTTTTGTAATAAAATTACAAATTTTTCAAAGTTAAACATTTCAAATAAAAAAAAACAAACTGACTTTTTATTGTTAAAAACAATTCGTTGTAAAATTGTGTTTAACTCAATTTTTTTATTGGAATTTTTTGCAGCCTTTTGTCATAAAATTACAGCAGTTGTAAAAATGACAAATTTCTCTATAATTTCATCTTGTCCTAAAATCACAGATTTTTGTTCTAAAACAAAAAGTTAATTTGACAAAATTATCTTTTTCAATCATTTAGTAAATCCTGACTTTCTGACATTAACCAGCTGCTCTCCACTTCAGTTTTTCTACTTTTTGAGGTCAGAACTGAATCAAATGTTTCCTCAGAAATGCTGTAGTTACAAGTTCATGATCGTTTTTCAACGCTCTCACGGACCAGATAAGATGAAGTGATGGACCAGATTTGGTCCGCAGGCCTTCTGTTTGACACTGTACGCAACTCCAGGCCTTGAGGGCCACTGTCCTGCATCTCCTACATGTTTCCCTGCCACAAAACACCTGTTGATGAAATAAATGATAAATGAACGTGTCATTAACAGACTTGTGCAGGCTTGGACGACAAGCTGATGGTGATCCATTATTTCGAATCAGGTGTGTTGTGGCAGGGAAACAGGCAAGACATGCAGGACAGCGGCCCTTGAGGCCTGGAGTTGCCTATCCCTTCAAGGTCTTTCATGAGACTGCAATTGTCCTTGTGGCCACAAAGTAGAGCCCCAGTGGTTCCAGAGGTCCAGTGTGTTCACAGGAGTTTGAAAGTGGTTTAATGGGTCACCAGTTGTCACTACTGATGTTCATCTGTTCATTGGTACACTCGTCCCTCGTTCATCACCGGTTCCGTTCAGCCGTCTGAACATGGTCCTGATGTGGAGATCCAGCTCATCTCCATCAGATAGAATAGATAGATAGAAGATCAGTAGCGATGGAGCGTTGACTTCACGGCACAGTTGATGTATTTTTAAATTTGGATCTGCTGCTATAAATAGATGAGGACTTTTGTCAGCGTCTCTGAGAGCAGAGCAGTTCAGACCAGATTCCAGTGCTGCATGCACACCTGGATGGTTTTATGGAGCACCTGACATGACTGACATCACAACATGTGTACTAAAACACAGATCTGATCTACCTGTTAAAAACCTTCATACCTCAGGTCCAAATGTCATCAGACAAACACATTTTAACTGAAAACGTTTGATTGAAAATTCAGCCTCCATCTTAAAAGTCAGCTAGAGCAATTACACGCTTGTTTGATGATTTGATTGGTCAGATTTAATCCAAACCTTCAGAGCTGTATGATATGACTCCAACCAAAATCAGAAGTGGAAATGAAGGCTCTTGGTGTTACTATGGTAACCAACTATGGAGACGAGCAGTTTTTTTTGTTTTTGTTTTTTTTAACCAGACTGGAAAATGAAGTTGAACATTTTAACTTGGAGGTTGATAGAGCCAGACCCTAGTGGTCTATATAGGAACTGCAGCCTCTGGTGGTCTGTAGGGGAACTACAGACTCTGGTGGTCTATAGAGGACCTCTGGTGGTTGTAAGAGAAACTGCAGAAAAACCCAAGAACTGGTCCTGGTTCAGGAACAGATGACTTTCATCTCATCTTGACCTGTGAAACATTTGAATTAAAAGTGTAAACTTTTTTTTTTCTTTTTAGCTGTGTATTTAAAAAAAACAATCAAATAATCTGTATTCTTCAGAGAAATTATCTTTGTAGCTGACTTTCTAGAAAACGTTAAATTGGAGTTGTTAATGAATAAATCTGTTATTTTTTGTGTCTTCTTTTCTTCCTGAAACCAGGACCTCCTCCTGCTGGACCTCAGGTGTTTCTCTGATCTGATTAGATCAACGTTAACGAGGTTAATCCTCCTGGCGCTGCGTTAACTTTAACGTTTGTGACATTAAATCACTGACACCGTAACCTGCAGGGATGCTGGTCTGGTTTCTGCTGGTTAAGGCCCCTTTTCTCTGATGGAGGTCAGAGGGAGTCTCTGTAGCGTACCTATGGCAACCAGGAGAGGACAAACATCAGTCTGCTCTTCTTGGCAGTTTTAATCAGATAAAACATTAACATGTTCATGAAACATGATCTTCACTGTGATAGGATAATGACTGAAGCGATATGGCTTTGTGAACCATCCACTTCTTTTGGCTGTGAAAATTCCAAAGAGGTGGCAATCATTCGTAAGAAGAAATATTTCTAAGACGGTTTTATTTCCTTTTTAAATCCACCTCAGAGGCTGAGAAATAAACAGTTTTCAGGATAAAAGTCCAAATATAGTCCTGACTGTTCTGGTCTTTGTGTCTGTAGGATGCTTCAAGGATGACCGCATTGTCTTCTGGACCTGGATGTTCTCCACGTACTTCATGGAGAAGTGGACGCCACGGCAGGACGACATGCTCTTCTATGTCCGTAGGAAGCCTGCCTACGTCAGCGCTGACAACGGCGAGAGCAAAAAGGTGATGGACGTTGACATCTCTTGTCGTCCTGCAGTAACCAGATCTTCTGTTCAAAGAGACTCTGCAGTTGTTTAATGTGGATTGTCATCGTGAGGATTGTCTAGAGCAATGCATCAATCTGTCGGTCATGGAAACCAACGCCAAATCCAATGCTGTTTCATTTCTGCTGGTCCTCAATTTATTCTACGTTAATGCAGAGTTTATGTAACAGTTTCACCACTTCGCCGATCCTCAGGGTGGTCACAAGGGTTCGTCCGTAAAGGTTGGTCCCAAGGGTCGTCACCAAAGGTCGGTCCGGTCTCAAGATCTGGTACCATGGTTCGGTCCCAAGTATTGGCTAACACAGCTCATAAATCATCGGTTGAATACACAACAGCAACAGTGACATACAGACGTACAAAGTTTATCTTTGTCAACAACCGTATCGTCTCTCTTTGTCTCCTTACGGTTCTTATGGATTACATCATCTAGATGTAGTTCGGAGCATCTTTAAACCTCCATTGCACCTTTCTGGGTCAACATTTGACTTAGAAATTGTCAGTCCTCTATTACTGCTTTCTAAGATGAAATGGCAGAGGAGGAATGAGCCATTGCTGAAAGTTCACCTTCATCAAAGAATCGTAAGATATCTTTTATCAAAACCAGCCTACTTCAAGCTGGTTGACTGCCGTCTCAAGAGTACCTGGTAACTTGTTTCTGTCAGAAATCCTACAACTCTGCCTACTTACTTAAATTGAAATGACTAAGTGCCAATTTTTTTTTTTTTAATATACTATTATTAATCCCCATGGGGAAATTCTTTCTCCACATTTGTCCCATCTCGGTTGCTGGACCCAGAGCGGTGGGCTGCCCGGGGAACATGCGAGGTTCTGGGTGCTCACGGGCACCTCATCCATGATGTCCGATGTGGACGTGGGGAAGTATGTGTTCAGGCACTCCCCCCGCCCACATCATTGGTACCAGCTGGGGATTGAACCAGTGACCCTCCAGTTGCTAGTCCAGGTCTCTAGCCGCTACGCCACTTCCAAACGGAGACCTGGATCATGTTCGGCACATTTAGTGCTGCTAAAAGAGCGGTTCATTTTCACTTGTTGGGCATAACCACATCAGTAAGAGTCATAGTCTGAATGGACGATTGCAAAAGCAGATTGTACAGCGTGAGACATTTATAATCTTCTATGACTTTGTATCGGAGCCCTCAAGGTGTTAAAGAACAAACTGAATGAGACTCACGATGACCACGGTTGCAAAATAGATTTCAGATCATTTCAGACTGATCTTGTTGGTTTTTAAACAAACATTGATTTTCTGGTGTTAGCCTGGTGGTGATTCAGGCATCTCTGGGTTTCAGGTGGAGGTGGAGGTATACAGGAGGGACTCCAAGAAGCTGCCGGGCCTCGGAGACCCCGACATCGACTGGGAGGAGAGTGTCTACCTGAACCTCATCCTGCAGAAGGTGAAGACCAGCCGCTGAGCATGACGACCAGATAACATCCCTTGGAAAACTAAATCAGATGTTCTGTTTCTGTTTTTGGATTTGGAACAGCTTAAACTTGGTTATATACTGGTTTTGGGGTTAGGTTTAAGACTGGTTTAGTCTAGTTTTAGACCTGGTTTGGGTGTGGCTAATGATGTGGGTTTGGACTAATTTTAAACTTGGTTTTAGATCAGGGGCCTGTATCACGAAGCTCGATTTTGGTTTACTGAGGTAACGTCAGGGTTAACCTTGGGTTTTCTGTATCGTGAAACTAGGTAATTGCTTATTGAGGTACATCACCAGGGTAACATACGCTAAATGTCTAACCTGCTCCATAGCAGGGTAACTCTCAGGATTGAATCCAATCCTATATAAAGCCCCACCCACTCAATCAGCTTTTCGGGGTGAATGACATACTCTCCCAGACAGTATTATATTATTATACAGTCACTGGACAGCACATATACATCTTGTGGACGTCGGCCAGATATAAAAAGTTTTATTGGCAAGATGTCACGTGGAGAATTTTTGTTCATTGACAAGATATTGCCCAGATGCTGGCCCATAATCAAAGAATGCCAGGGCCAGAGTTTCAATAGTACTTGGACAGCAAGAGTCTGTAGCTTCAGAGGCTGAGGAACAGTTTGCCAACCTCAAGGTAGCGGGGTTGATTCCAGGCCTGTCAGTTACATCTTCCTTCTGTAAAATGTTATAGTTTAAGTTTAGAAGCACTGGCCCACTACTTTCTAACACAGCTCAATACACGGATGGATTGTATTCATTTAATTTTATTCATTATAAACTTTTTCATTGGGATGAATAAAGTATCTATCTGTCTTCAGGCCACTAACTTGGAATATGGATGTGATTTAATAGTGGCCAATGCTTCAAGCTTTATTCCAGCCTGATGTTATATTAGGACCAGCTTACCGGACGCAATGATATTTTTATGTTTATTTTTCACCTGGTCCCACGTCCTTAAAATCCCTGAGGGATTGCATCTGGGGACGATGACTTAATGACTATTTGTCATCCATTAAATTCATTAGCACAACACATTGATTTCATAGGATTCACGGCTGTGATCACTATCAGATGTATGTGTAACTTATGCATTTACGTTGCCCGTTATGCGTGGCTAGGCATTTTCTCTTTTTGGCAGCGGTAACGGTGTTAGATTTCTTGTGTAGGTTGTCTTTTTCTTGTTCATATTTTATCCGTATGAGTCGCTGTTCCTCAACTTTAAAGAGAAGTATGGCGTTCTCTTTCCCTCCTATGACACTTATGGTGATTGTGATCGATCCCCTACTTCGGAACCTGCCCTTTAAATGTGCTCATTCATGGGTCTTGCCGAGTTGATAGACAGCGTCATGATACCAGTTACCCTGATTGGGGTTAGTTAGGGTAAGTTGAATTGAATACGTCTGAGTAACCCAAGAAAAGTTAACCTTGCTTCATGATACAGGCCCCTGGTTTAGGACTTGAGTTTAGATCAGTCAGCCTGAACCTGAGTTAGAGTTAGGTTTGGATTGAAGACTAACGTTTGGTAAATCTGGGACCTGGTTTGGGTTTGGACCAGTTTGAACTTGATTTTTGGCCTTGGTTTTATTTAGTTTTTAGTTTCTTTCTATCTCTGAGATAGCTGTTGACTGGTTTTGGACTTGATTAGGATTTGATTTAGTACTAGGGTTTGGACTAGTTTAGGTTAGTTTTTGGCCTAGTTCTGAACTGCCGAGTTTGTTTTAAGACTGTATTTAGGATCAGTTAAGGATTTGGATTTAGGCATCAAACTATTCAGAGGCAGACCAGAAAACGAGACCCAACCAGTCTGAGTTTAGAATTGGCTTTGGGTTTGGGTTTAGACCAGTTTTAGACCGGTTTAAGATGGTTTTTGGCCTGCCTCTGAGTTAGTTTGATGCCTGGGTTTAGGATTTTGGTTTATGTTTGTTTTTATTTAGTTTCAGGCTCTTTTGAAACTAGAGGTAGGACTAATTTTGAACTTGGTTATGGTTTTGTTTTGGGTTTAGACTGGTCTTTGGTCCTTTGACTAATTTTAAGCCTGAGATTAGGACTGGTTTGAACCCAGGTTTAGTTTGGTTTTAGCCCATCTCTGAGGTACCTTCAAGGTATTTTGAGCCTTAAATAAGGACTAGTTATGGTTTAGTTTTTGATTTGTGTCTAGACATGTGTTGGTTTGGTAATTTGTTTTAGTTCAGGACTGGTTTTGGACCTTAGTTTAGACCAGCTTTCAGTTGGTTTTTAAACCCCTTCAGCATTCAGAACCATGTGTAGACTCTATTGGTGCACAAAGACCGTTTGCAGAAGTTGGAGACAATGACTCAGCGTCCACTGTCAGTAACATGACAACTTTGTTTGCAGCTCGACTACGTGGTGACGTGTGCTGTCTGCACGCGCTCAGATGCAGGAGACATCCACATCCACAAGAAGAAGAGTCAGGTAGGAAACCGAGCAGTGAATTGGTTGGTCCGTCACCATGGCGATGTCTCATCGCCGTCTCCGTCCTCTTGCAGGAAGTGTTTGCCTCCCCCAGCAAACACGCCATGGACAGCAAAGGAGAGGAGTCCAAAATGAGCTACCCCAACATCTTCTTCATGATCGACAACTTCGAGGACGTAAGGACACAAACACCACAACCAGACCTTTAAAGCAGGGTTTCATCACCATGGTTACTGTTGAAGGGCCACATCATCTCCATAGTTATCAATAAAGGGCCTCATCATCACCGTGGTTACATCTAAAGGGCTGGTTATTCTTTTTTTTTTTTTTTTTTTTTGTCATAAAATCTCAGATTTTACACAATTAGGGACTAAAATAAAATTGAGGCTTTTGTACTAAAATCACATTTTTTTTTGTATAATCATAAATCTCAAAAAACACAATTTTTTTTATAAAACTGCAGATTTCTCAATATCACATATTTTTTAATAAAAAAGTTAATTTTAGACAATTTACTAATTTTGAAAAAATTGCGACCTTTAGAAAATTGAGACTTCTGTAGTAAAATCACATTTTTTTCCAAATAAAATTACAAATTTACAAATTTTTTGTTTAACAAAAAAAAAAAAAAGAAATTAATTTTTAAACACCGACTTTCTGACATAAACCATCTGCTCTCCACCTCAGGTATTCCACTTTTTAATGTTAGACGTGAACAAACGTTTCCTCAGAAATGTTCTAGTTACAAGTTTATGATCATCATTAAACACTCCTGGATTAGATCAGATGAAGTGGACCAGATTTGGTTTTCCTCGCAGGTCTTCAGAGACATGACGGTGGGTGAGGGCGAGATGGTCTGTGTAGAGCTAGTGGCGAGTGACAAAGCCAACAGCTTCCAGGGCGTCATCTTCCAGGGGTCCATCCGCTACGAGGCGCTCAAGAAGGTCTACGACAACCGGGTGAGCTGGCGACCAATCACAGTAAGACCCTGGGGTCTCAGTGGGTGGAGTCTGATAAATGTGGTTGTCGCCCCCTGCAGGTCAGTGTTGCTGCTAAGATGGCCCAGAAGATGTCATTTGGCTTCTACAAGTACAACAACATGGAGTTCGTGAGGATGAAGGGGCCTCAGGGGAAGGGCCACGCCGAGATGGCTGTCAGTAGGGTCCCCACAGGGGACACGTCTCCTTGCGGCACCGAGGAAGACCAGGTGTCCCCCGTCCACGAAAGGGTGAGGATGGCTGGAATGTAGCAGCGATCAATGGATGGAATCAGATTGGTTAATGATCTCCTTTAGAAATTCAGTCTGATATTAGGAGGAACATTTCAGCTAATTAACTATATAACTACATAAATATAAAGTAGAAGATAAAAAATAGAAAAATGAAAAATAAAATAAAATGAAAATAATGTTACAAAATTCTTAATTAAAAAACATGATGGATAAATATTGTTCCTACATATGTGTATGTATGTATATATATACACACACACACACACGTATAAAAAAAAAATTTCCCGTCAGGGATTAATAAACGTCGATCTGTCTGTTGTCTGCCTATCTTTCTTTCCTTCTTTCTGGCTGCTTCAATAATAAATCATTTATTCATTTTGAAAAATAATTTATTAAATAAAAAACATATTCAAAGAAATAAATTTTCCTGTAAATCAGTTGCTTGATTATGAAAATGAACTATCACTGCAAAATAGACAAGAATTTATGTAGAATTTTTTTTTTTTTTAAATATTCTGCTATGTTATAAAAAAAAATCAAGTTTAGTCAGAAATTTAAGAATCAAGTAAAAAAATATTTAAAAAGATCTCAACCTGTCGATAAATATTTTGAGAATTAAAAAAAAAAATTCATATAAAATACAAATCTAAATCTGATATTTATTTCGTGATTTTGCAAAAATATTGAAAAACAGCTTTTAATATTAAATTACAATTATTGAATGTAATTTTAATCTTACAGAGGTTAATTTCCCATTTTCATTTTCATTTAATTTAGTTGATCTGTTTGTGGGTGTGTTTCCGCAGGTAACATCATTCAGCACCCCGCCCACTCCAGAGAGGAACCGCCCCTCCTTCTTCTCTCCATCCTTGAGGAGGAAAATTCCCCGAAACCGAATCGCAGAAATGAAGAAGTCTCACTCCGCCAATGACAGTGAGGAGTTCTTCAGGGAGGAGGAGGACGAAGGTACCAGAACCAGAACAGATCCCATTAAATGAACCCAGATGATGTTTTAATGTTTTCACATGTCCTCAGATCTTCACGCCACCACCAACCTACGCTCGCGCTCACTGTCAGGGACTGGACGCTCGCTAGTTGGATCGTGGCTCAAACTGAACCGGAACGAAGATTACTTCCTGCTGTACTCCCATCTGACCTATGTCACGCTGCCACTGCACCGCATCACTACAGGTGAGACTGCCCCCTACAGGTGCACTGCATCACTATTGGTTACAGCAGACGTGCCAAACTGAAGGACTGACATCCAGTGGCAATTCCACAATAATTTCCAACATTTTTCTAATAGTAATTAAAATTTTCCTTTTTAAAAGGAAATACGAGTTGAGCACTCAAAAATAAAACTACGTCAGCCAGTGACAAATACAATCACGTCAAATCCAGTGGAATTGTGCACTGTGACAATCTGCAACCATCAACTATGAAGAGTTAACTATTCTTTTGCAGAAAAGTCAAGTTCAGGGTCACTTGTGTGTTCAAGTTGCACATACAAGTCTCCACCTCTGGCTGGTACCTTACTAAATAGTGTTAAATGAGAAGTGGTGTACATCGACAGAGTACTGGACACCCAAGACTCAGCAATGTTGGTCATGAAGTCTTATGCAAGGAGAAGCTTAAGAATTAAATCTTATATCTAACAGCACCCCTAAGTGACCAAGAGACCCTAAGTTTCATCTTTCCTTTTCTTAATTTTCAGGTGTGTGGAGTGTTGGTGGATTGGAGGTTACAACAGGTAAAATGTCGTTAATTACGGCATTAAATGGATCTACAGTTCTCCTGCCCTGCATGTATGCTTCTTGTATTGGCATCAAAAACCTTTACTTCAACTGGAAATATGAAAACAACGGAACCGACTCAATGGTATGAGAAAACGCACACACACAACTCCAGTATGTATTAGCAACATGGATGTAGCTTCAAAACAAAGACAAAAATTGCCCAGTTTGCTTAAAGGTTAATGCATGCTAACTGATATGCGAGTACCTGGAAATGTACCTTTACTGTGTATCTGAGTAAATATGTATGTGTCCAGTTATGTGAAGGTCTGATTCCTTCGGAGGATGTGGAGCCAAAGGTCCAAATTATACACGATCGTGTATCGTTTATTGTCCCATCAAAGAGCCCAAACATCTCTATCTTGCTGTCAAACGTCACGTTTGAAGATGAAGGAACGTATGCCTGTTTTGCCAGAAACCCAAAGGAGAAGAATCGCAACCATACTGCTCGCTTGACTCTTAAAGTAGTTGATCAAAGTATGTGACAGATACACAAACATTCAAATGGACAAGAAAAATATTATTTTACTCTCGCCTTAAAACAGTGCTTATGCACTTTAACCAGAAACTTCCACTGCTATAATGTTCTATTAGTCTTTACATCATGACCCTATCTATGTCTCTTTATCCCTAAAAGTCTCTCTCTTTTTCTCTCATTTTAGTGAAGGAGGTTGACAACACATTAACAGTCATTATCGTCTCAGTGCTGGGTGGTGTTATAGGCTTAATTATCATTTTCATGGCAATAAAGGCCTTGGTCGTTCATTTTCTGCGAAAGGATGATGAGAAAAAGTGAGTATATTGTTTATTGTGATTTTAAGGCCATTGAGGGAATTTTATTAATGTATCAGAAAATAATAGGTTTGTTATGGAATATGCAGCCATTAAAAAGGAGAATACACTCTTACAGATGTAATGACCTGGTTAAGTACTTTTATTGCATTATCTTCATAATAAAAATTGTCTTGATGTTTTTTTTTTTTGTTTTTTTTTTTAATTCTCAAGGGACCATAAAGAATTTATAAAATGTTAAAATTGAGACATTTTACCATTTCATTGAAAATATTAACCCATTTTGACTTTGATTAAAGAATCAAATCTCAAAAAAGGGCAACAAAAGGCTGGAAAAGTATTTGGTGCAAATCAAAAACAAATGGAGGTGCATTTAACAAATAATTTGGTTAATTGGCAACAGGTCAGTAACATGACTGGGTAGTAAAGGAGGATTTCAGAGAGGCAGAGCGTCTCAGATGTAAAGATGGGCACCAATCTCAGACCAATCTTAAATTGTTCTAAAAACTGTAGAACAATCTAAGAAAAATGTTCCTGAACATAAAACATCAAAGACATTGAAGAGCCCACGATCTACAGTACATTATATCATCAAAAGATTCAGAGAATCAGGAAGAGTGAGGATCAAAACCGCATGTTGGTGATCTTCAGATCCTTCGGCAGCACTGTATTAAAAACAATCATGATTCTCTAGCAGACATCATTGCATGAGCTCAGGAACACTTCCAGTAATCACTGTTTATGAGCACAGTTCACCCTGCAAAGACACTTTAACTTGCACATGCAAGTTAAAGCTGTATCAGGCAAAAAAGAATCCATAAGTGAAAACATTCAGAAACACAGCCATCTTCTCTGGGTAAAAGCTTAGATAAAATGATATGAGACAAAATGGAAAACTGTTCTGTGATCAGGGGCCTGTACTACGAAGCGGGGTTAACTTACCCAGAAGTAACCCAGAGTTAACCTGCAAACCCAGGGTT
>JBAMYA010000016.1:11662466-11688226 GCA_037176975.1 Arrhamphus sclerolepis
GGGGGGGGGTTGGGGTGCAGATTTGTTTTTTTTCGGTTTTGGACGGGAAAGGTGGGTGGTTGGCAAGGTTTTAGGGTTTCGTTTTTTTTCTCTTTTTCTTTTTTTTTTTTTTTTTTTTTAAATTGCTGTCCATATAGGTAATATTGACAGGTAAGTGATTAACAATAAAAACAAGAAAGGTAACATTGAAAAAGTGTTGGTGTTTAAAGTGCGTCACTGAGTTGAAATTTAAACTCAAAATATCTCAAGATAAATGAAATAAAAAGAAAATCTAAAAGTGTTTTAAAAGCTTAAAACTGAACATCTCACAACTCAGTGTCTTATGGACTATCCTCCATTGCAATCACATGCTCCGCAACTCCTGTGGTTTGGCCTTCTTGATCTTTGGCCTTGGCTAAACCAGCTTGCCACACTCTGTCTAGCATCAAAATCTTCCAGACTTGCACCCTCTACACTGATTCTGATCAGATCTTCCATTGTGACATTTCAAGATAAACCTGCTCTATAAAAATAAATCCATCCATTATCTATAACTGTTTATTTCTGTTGGAGTCCAACCCAGCTGTCTTAAGGTAAAGGCAGATACACCTGGACAGGTGCCTAGTTCATCATAGGGCTACATGTAGACAAACAACCACTAGATATAGATATTTTTAGGTAATTGTTTTTCTATTTTATTTAATAGGCATAGGTATTTTAGTTTATAGCATTTAAAAAGCATAGATATTTTTAGGTAATTATTTTCAACTTATTTCAGTATTAAGTATAGCATGTTTGCTGTCTGCTTACTGTCTTTCATGCTGCTATGGCCCAAAAAGTTCCCAACTCTGGGATCAATAAAGCACATCTTATCTAAATTTGTGATTTTTGCTGTAAAATGTTTTCTTTCATGTTTCTTACAAGATAGTTTGCATACATCTGCTTTGATTGAACAAGTACTGCTATAATTATTGTTAGGTTATTAAGAAGTGTAATTTTACTGAAACATGAAGAGAACAGATTTATTGTTTGACTCTGAAATGGTCATGTGACGTCATAGAACCCTGGCTCGCTGGACTGCAGATTTAAAACAGAGATTGAAGGACTGTGTTTTGTTAGAATATTTAAATTGGTGGTGCCTTCTAACACCCAGATAGATGCTCTGAACAAAATAATTTTTCTTTTGTCTTTTCAACCTCATCATCACAAAACTAAGAAACCAATCAGATTAAAGTGATCAATAATAATTACAAGGCGACTTACACGAATGTTGTGAATGCGTGAATATTCTAGGACACGTGAAGCCTTGTAACGTAACCGCGTCCTTAAAACAGTTGGTTTATTCGCTGTCTAAGAGTTTAAAGCTCCAGTTTCAGGTAAACTCACCTGAGATCGGACCGTGAGTTAGCAGTTACGCCACTTCACGCGGGAGCCCTATTCTGCGTAATATATATATGTATATTAAAACTTTAGCATGGCAAGCTTGATAGCTGCTGCTCCCAGGTGGGCCAGCATCAAACTTCCCAGTATCGGTTCTCGAAACCCAGTTTACCAGCAGATTCTGGTGTGTTCCGAGTGTTAGCCGGGTTAGCGGCCGAGCTAAAGGGCCGCGCGCTCTCGGCTGACGTCATAACTGACGGATAACCGCCGCTTCTGATCCGAGCCATTTTAATTAAGTTAACGTCGACGCACCTTGACTGGAAGTTCCGACCTCCGGCTCACGGGTTCGGTTAAGCGTCAGCTCCGCTCCTTCTGAACAAACAGCCGGTAAAAATCAGTCAAAAACTCAGAACATTTGAATCGTCTCCTCACGCGGCCATTTTACACAGCGGCACATCCGCGTGCTTCTTCTGAGCCAGCCTCTACGCTCATGCGCACATTAAAGAGAGGCACTCACACCGGGAGTTGTAGTCCACCTCTACAGATTTCTTTGAAATCAGCGTCTCAATTTTTCACTTTGCCACAACAAATTTCAGTAAGCTTTACTGGCTTGACTGTAGTGTTTACTATGGACCATGTATGTGTCTGAATAAAAGGGTGTGATTAATTGATTGTAGATCAATAAGATTGCCAAAGCCATTATATAGAACATTATATAGCCATTGAACAGACACTGTTTGAGTGTCTAAGATATTCTGTTCTATTTTACTCTTCAGTTCTGTTTTAGTCTGTATACTCTATTCTACTTTATTCTTTTCTGGTTTACCTTATTATATTCTGTTGTATTTTAGTTGATTTTATTCTATTCTTGTCAACTTTATTCTTTTCTATTCTTTTCTACTTCATTCTCTTCCACTGAATCTTCTAGGTTATCCTGTTCTATGTATTCTATCCTATTGTGTGCTACTCATTCTTTTCTATTCTTTTAGACTTTATTCTATTATATTCTATTATACTCTATTCAGTTTTATTCCATTCTAGTATACTCTAGTCTTTTTCTGTTCTATTCTATTGTAGTATACTTTATTATTTTCTATTTTAGTCCTTTCTGTTGTATTCTATGGCATTTTATTCTATTACTGTCTATTCTATTCTATTCTATTCTATTCTATTCTATTCTATTTTGTTTTTACTTGATTTTTTTCTATTGTATTCTAGTTTATTCTATTCTTTTCCAATCTAGTTTACTCTTTTGTATATTCTGTTCTAATCTACTCTATATTCCTCTATTCAGTTCTCTTTTATTCTAGTATACTCTTTTGTGTTTTAGTTTATTCTATTCTAGTTTGCTCTATTCTATTCTCTTCTATTCTAGTTTTCTCTCTTCTATTCTAGTTCTCTCAATTCTCTTCTATTATTTTCTCTTCTATGCTGTGTTGTAGTTTTTACAAATGAATGCATAAATACTTAAAAATAAAAGAACAGCTTGTGTTGAATCTTTATTTTCTTTCTTTAACAGCTGTAAACGTCTGCAAACTCAAATCTTTCTGCAACAATCCAAACATGGACGCAGATGAGGGTAAAAATGCCATGTTGACAAAAATATCAATAAACTTCAGCTTTTTGGAGCCGAAAACCAAGCGTTTGTTCACCTACGTGAGCTCCACTCAGATTGGATGCTCCCTCACAGCTTTCCCCTTCAGCTGAGTGATGAATTCTGGGATTTGCCAGCTTTTCTTCTGTGTGGTTTAGAAGGCAGAAGAACGTCCACCAGGGACTCTGGGATGAGACAGAGCAGAGTCGGGCAGCAGATGGCTTGTCTCCAAGCTTTCAGGATGCTGCTCAGCCTGCCAAACAGGAACAGGTGCTGCAGAACCAAGGAAGCGAGCTGGGGGCCCTGGCAGCAGCAGGAGACCCCTGACCAGCTGGCGAGCAGAAATGGAAACACTTGGCAGCAGAAAAAAAGACAAATATGTGAGATGGAGAAGGAAAAGTTCTCCCAGAGATGTGTGAGGATTCAGATTGATTGACAGCTTTAGTGCAAGACCAGTACAACCTGAGGTGAAGCAGGTATTACTTCTTCTGACCATTGCATTGTTTACTGAACAAATATTTAGACAAAAACTTTGAAAAAACAAGGCAAAATATGCAGGCAATACAAAACACCCCCTTACTGATTCCATAGAATTTAAGAGTTGCAGACTAAAGAGAAGAGAAGAGATAAACTAGAACAGAGTAGAGTAAACCAGAATAGAATAAAACTACAGAGTAAACTAGAATAAACTATAATAGAATAAAGTAGAACAGAATAGAATAGAGTAAACCCAACTAGAATACAACAGAGTAAACTAGAATATGATAAAATAAAATAGAACAGAGTAAACTTGAATAGAATAGATTAAAGTAGAATGTAATAAAATAGAACATAATAAACATAATAAAATAGATTAGAATAGAACGGTCTATAATACATAAATAAATATCTATAAACAGAAGTTTTGGGCAGTTTTTGGGCAGTTTGCTGTGTGTTAATTCAATGCCAAGAGGGAAAGACATCAGCAATGGTCTTAGAAAATAAATATTTGATGTATAATAATGTCATGATGAAAAGAAAAAGATTCTGAGGTTGTAATCCACCAGCAGACGGGTGTTTTGTTTGGTTTCCTCTACCTCCATCGTCCTTCTGCATGCTGTCAATTACAGCATGTTTGTAAAGATGAGGGCCCCTCAGCTCAATGTGGGGCCCCTTGTCTCAGCATGGAGCCCCCTCAGTTCATTGTGGGGCACCGTCGGCGGGTTGGGTAGGGAGGAGGTGGGGGTGGGGTTGGAGGTCTGGGTGGGAGTGGGTGCAGGCCTCTGAAGTATGAAGGGGTGGGCAGGGCAGATAGCAAGTGGGCCCCCAGGCCTCTCAGATTTTAGCACGACCAAGTTGTACGGGGGCAGGATTCAGAGCTGTGAGTAGAATTAATGGCAGCATCTCCACTGACGGAGCTGATAAGCTATTGATCATTGATGATTGGAAATGAGATGACCACAAACATACCTGAAATTCAACAAAATCTCAAACGTCTGTACAGCAATGGTACAAACTTGTCCACTTTACAGAAAAAGATTCATTCATTCATTCATTCATTCATTCATTCATTCATATGTTTATTCATTCATTCATTCATTGTGTTAACGTATAGTGGTGTGTTTTCAGAATTTAGTTTGAAACGTCTGCCAGGTTCAGAGAACTGCAGCAGATCTGCCCTCAGATTTCTCTCTGATTAATTAGCTTTGATTAAATCGTTCAGACCTGACTGTCACTTTATTTAATGCAACATTTCGTACATCTGCTCTCTAATCGGCCGTTCAGCTCTCAGATCTTCTGTCACTGAGGCTTAAATGGAGCTGTAATTGGCTTCAATTAATTACTGGGTCATGTGGACAGTAATTAGTCAAGTGACAAATTAAAATGAAGCAGAACTGATGTTTCATAATGATCCCAAATGTCTCCATTCAGATAACATATACATTTAAAGGATGTCAATGCTAAAGGAGACTTTTCTCCATTTAGTTTGTTAGAATGTTTGATCCTTTTTTTTTTAACATTCAGAAATCTTCTGGGGAGAAACTAAGAAAGTAATACAAAATTAATTATTTTACATTTTTGTTCTTCTGTCAAATCATTAAACTGGTGATGTTTAACTCAGGTTTTTCTAATTAAGTTCCTTTACTGATCACAAGAGGCTGCATTTCATCTTATGGCCATAGAGGCTGCAGTTCTTCTATTGACCAGTAGAGCCTGCAGTTCTTTGACTGACCCCTAGAGGCTGTATTTCCTCCACTGACCACTAGAGGCTGCAGTTCCTGTACTGACCACTAAAAGCTGCAGTTCTTCTATTGACCACTAGACACAACAGTTCCTCTACCGACCACTAGAGGCTGCCATTTCTCTATGACCTCTGGAGGCTGAAGTTCCTCTACTCACCACTAGAGGCTACAGGTCCTCTACAGACCACCAGAGGCTACAGTTCCTAAACCAACCACTAGAGGCTGCAGTTTCTCTACTGACCACTAGGGTCGGTTACAACAGTGAGTCAGCCTTTATTGACCTCAATGTAAAAACTGCTAACTTCACAGCAGAAATTAATCTCTTTACAGTCTCAGAAAAAAAAAAAAAAACAGTTTTAGTTTCAGATCGTCTGATCTTGGAGGTGATTCATTGTGTAATGTTTACAGAATTTTCTAAAAAAACAAAACAGCATTTTCATACATCAGTGAAAGGTTCCATCTTTGCAGTGCTGTAGGTGGGCCCTGGTTTGACTTTAAATTCACAATGTTTTACCAAAAACTTTTTATTTTGTAAAACTGCAATTTATTTACAATTAAAACTTTCTGTTTTAAAATCACAAATTTTCTCCTACAAAATTTTTCTTCTTTTTCTTCATGCTTTGATTTTTTTTTTTTAAACCAACTTTGTTGTAAAATGTAAAATGGATGACTAAGATTTGTCTCAAAATGTTTTGAAAATCACTATGCTTTGGCCCTAAAAAAGCATTTTTTTGTAAATTATAAACCTTCGCAGATTCAAAACGTTTTGACGTTAAACTATGACTTTATGTTGTACAACACAATGTTGCAACATTCTGTCCATAAATGAAGAGTTTTCGTTATGTGAAAAAATTGTTTTTTTTTTCACAATTTTTTTTTCCTGGTGAAAAAAAGAATTGTGTGCAATTGTGCCTTTTTTTTTGTCAAATTTGAACATCTGCTGTCATGTCTTCAGTCTTTTGGGTTTTTAATGACGTCAGTGCTGAGTTGTGTTGACATCCATTTTTCTAGCTGAATCTTTTCTTTTAATGGTCATTCCTGTTCACAGTCGTATCGACTTTAGAGTGTGATTTGAACTTGTAGCCGTCATAGTAACACGCTTTAATTGTTCCTTTTGTTTGATAACGAAGGTATGTTCTAGGTTTGACTGCTGCTGAACCTCAGGTGCATCAGCAGAAGTCGTCATCAGTCGCTGCTATATGAAGAGGTTCTTTGATGCCTCTCTGCTGGACGCGGCTCTGAACATCTCGCTGTCTGATGTTCGCTGGGAGTCCTTCCTCCCCGCTGATCTGGATCAGAGCTTGTAACTGGCTGTGAAGCTGACGCTCCACCTGGGAAACATCCGTCAGACTGCTTAAAGCTCCTGATTAACAACCGGAGCACCGCAAACACTGAGAGGACTGAAATGATTGAATTATTCTGATCAATAATTCATTCCTCTCAAAGTCGTGAAGCAGCGGGGAGCTGCTGTGCCGTCGGTTAGAAGTTTCAGTTCCTCGACTGTCAGTCTTCATTCACCTCCACATTAAAATGTTCAACTATACAACAGAAATAAACAGTCTGGAACTAAAGGCAGTTTTAGTCTCTATAAATGGTTTTCACATCCACGATGACTTCTGCAATTAATTTAGGCTATATGAACCTCATCAGGTCAAATTATATAAATCAACACATTTATAAGGAGGGCTGATATCTTTTGATTGACAGCTGAATTAGTCACTTCAGATACTTTGTCTTTATTTAACTTCTGAACTGAATAAAGTTTTCAAAGATAAAAAAAAAAAAAATCAGGAGCTTCTAAGAGGCCTACTGGGACCAGGAACCAAGAACATCTGGAGAGAGCTGCCAGAACTGGAATTTGCTTCAATTGCAGAAGTCATCAGCTCTGATAACATCTGCAACGTCTGGGTTTCAGGTTTTTCTGGGACCGCATATCAGTTGGATGAATCCCTCTGCTACATGTCAGCTGGACACATCAGCGAGTGAGTGACGCTCAGACAGATGTCTGCTGTCAGGTGGATGCTGATTACTGAAGGAGGTCTTAACCACCTTCTGCAGCTATTTTTTTTTCGGAGCTCTCTGATGGCTCCTGGCTGACATTTATGACACGGCCCTTACAAATGTCAGAGTATCTCTTCATCGGCGCTGCGGCGGAACGTTCTGGGCTCCAACGTTTCCGGGCTTCCACGTGGAGGAGTGAATAAAAACGTCAGCGAGGCTCCTCAGTGCTGCTGGCACATCCTCAGTTAAATGATGCTCCTGTGAAAAACGGAAGATGCTCATGATCCAACGGTGAATCCATGTCAACTTTACAGCAGAAACCAACAAATTAACAGCCTGGACTATTGGTTGGTCTACTTCATCTCATCTGGTTTAAAAACAATCACAAACTTCTAACAAGAGGTTAGGGTTAGGCTAACCCTAACATGAACGTTTCTGAGGAAACATTTGATTAAACAGTGGGATAAATACCGTGGTTTAGAGCAGCTGGTTTATGTCAGAAAGACAGGATGTAGTAAATGACTGAAAACGATTTTACAACTAAAACTGATGATTTTTGTCAAAACTCATGAGTTTGGTAAAAAAAATAAAAAATAAAATAATTTTATTACAAACATTTGTGATTTAAGGACAAAAAGTTCAAATTATATAAAATTTCTATTTTTTTTGTTTTTAAAAAAAGTCAGTGTTATTTTCACAATAAGTGATTTTAGGAGAAAAGAAATTAAAATAAAAGCTACATTCTTTGTGAAATTAGAAATTTTTTGATAAAAATTCCCCTTTTAAAAAATAATAATAATTTAAAAAATATTTGTGATATTGTGAAATTTGCCATTTTACAATATTTTTTTTTTTCAAAAGTAAAAACTAATTTGGATTTGTGATTTCTGTACAAATCTAAAATCTAAATTTTAATCATAAAAGTTGCAAAGAGTAATCATGGTTATGATGTGTCCCTTTAACGGTAACCATGGTGATGATATGGCCTTTTAATGGTAACTGTGGTGATGATGTGGTCTTTTAACAGTAACCATGGTTATGATGTGACCCTTTAAAAGTAATCATGGTAATGATATGGCACTTTAATGGTAGCCATGGTGATGACGTGGCCCTTTAACGGTAACCATGGTGATGATGTGTCCCTTTAACTGTAACCACTGTTAAAATGGTTACTTTAACCATGTGGCACTTTTATGGTAACCATGGTGATGATGTTCCAGGATGAAATAATTATACTCCTCTGATTTAGAAGCAGTAACAGACTTCTGGAGTTTATGAGGGAAAACAACGTGGAAGGATGAAAGTGAGGTGGATCAAATGTGCTGATTTGGGTTTTTCTTTAATGATTTAGTTGTTGTTTTCTGTAACTTACAGATGATTACACAGTTTTTACATCACTGAGAGCTCTTCTTCTGCCAGGATCAGAGCCAACATGTGCTCTCCATCATTATTCATGAGTCCACTGTTGAGTTGATCAGCGTTCAGCAAAACATCAAAGTGTCAGAAGTCATGTGACACGTTTCCAATTCTGAAAACACCTGCTCCTCATCTTTGACTCTGAAGTGGTCTGAAGCGATACAGTCCAGAAATACTCACATCAGGACGTGGTCCTTGTGGGGTTCACCATAAAAACCTCCAGATTCTCTGTCTGCTGCTGCAGGCTGTTTGGTTTCTAAAGATCCCACGTTAAACATTTGCTGACAGGCCAGACTTCCCAGGCTGCTGCCAGCAACAACAGATGGCCATCCAGGCCCAGCCCGAGGAGGACTCTGGGAAAACTGACGTCCAGCTGATATGAAATCTGCATGTTTCCACTGGCTGTTAGAAACTAGGATTTTTTTTTTTAAGAGAAAAAAAGAGGGACAATGTAGAGTCATTTAGGACACTGTACATTTGCTCTGAAAACAATCTGTGGGTTGAAAATAAATCTCTGAAATATGACGTTCCTTTTTATACTTGCAGACTTCTTTTTTTTTTACTACCAGACTTCCCCTTTTTTTTAAATAAAAAAAACCCAAAACATCCAAACTTCCTTTTTTTTTTAACTTCAAGATTTCCTTTTTTCCTTCCAGACTTCCATTTTTGTATTTTTCTTTTGTACTTCCAGACTTCTTTTTTTTATTTTGAGACTTCCTTTTTTTCTTCCAGGCATCATTTTTGTTTTTTTTTACTTCAAGATTTCCTTTTTTAACTTCCAGACTTCCTCTTTTTTTAAATAAAAAAAAAAAACTTCCAGACTTCTTCTTTTTTTCACTTCAAGATTTCCTTTTTTAACTTTCAGACTTTCTTTCTTCCTTCCAGACTTCTATTTTTGTGTTTTTCTGTTTTACTTCCTGACTTTCTTTTTTTCCTCCAGAATTCCACTTTTTCCCTTCCAGACATCCTTTTTTTCTTTTTCACTTCCAGACTTCCTTTCTTTTCCTTCCAGACTTAGTTTTTTTTTTAGCTTCTAGACTTCTTCCCATGGACTCACCACCTGTGGGAGGGACTATAGTGGTCGGGTGCAAAGAGAGCTGGGTGGTGGCCAGAGGCGGGGACCCTGGCATTTTGATCCTCTGCTGGAGAAGCTAACTCTAGGGATGTGAAATGTCACCTCTCTGGCGGGGAGACTCACCTTGATGCATGACTTAGGCTCTGGAACCAGTACCCTTGAGAAGGGCTGGACTCTCTTCCACTCTTGTGTTGCTCTGGGTGGGAGGCACTGAGCTGGTGTGGGCATACTTATTGCCGCTCAGCTTGGTGCCTGTACATTGGGGTTTACCCTGGTGGACAAAAGAGCAGCCTCCCTCCGCCTTCAGGTTGGAGGATGAGTCCTGACTGTTGTTTGTGCTTATGCACCAAACACCAGTTCAAAGTACCCACCCTTTTTGGAGTCCTTGGACGGAGTGTTGGAGAGCACTCCTTCTGGGGATTCCCTAGCCTAAACCTAAGTGGTGTTTAGTTGTTGGACTTCTGTGCTTGTCATGGATTGTCCATAATGAACATCGTGTTCAAGCATAAGAGTGTCCACATGTGCACTTGATACCAGGACACTCTAGGCCGCAGTTCAATGATCAACTTTGTCGTATCATTGGACCTGTGGCTACATGTCTTGAACACTCAGTAGAAAGTAGAGAAGAGGGGCAGAGCTGTCAACTGATCACCACCTGGAGGTGAGTTGGCTCAGAAGGTAGGGGAGGATGCCGGTCAGACCTGAGAGGCCCAAATGTTCTGTGAAGGTCTGCTGGGAAAGTCTGGCAGAGGCCTCTGTCAGAAGCAGCTTTAACTCCCATCTCTGGCAGAGCTTCGACCCTGTCCTGAGGGAGGTGGGGGACATTGAGTCTGAATGGGCTGTGTTCCATGCCTCTATTGTCAAAGCAGCTGAATGGAGCTGTGGCCATAAGGTTGTCTGTACCTGTCATGGTGGAAATCCTAGAACTTGCTGGTGGACACCGGCAGTGAAGGATGCCATCAAGCTGAAGAAGGAGTCCTATTGGGTTTTTTTGGCCTGTGGGACTCTAGAGGCAGCTGACAGGTCTTGGCAGGCCAAGCAGAGCATGGCTTCAGCGGTTGTTGAGGCAAAAACTCGAGCATGGGAGGAGTTTGGAGAAACCATAGAGAGTGACTTTTGAATGACTTCGAAGAGATTCTAGTCCATCATCTGGCATCTCAGGAGGGGGAAGCAGTGTTCTATCAACACTGTGTACAGTGGGGGTGGGGAGCTGCTGACTTGGGACGTTGTGGAGGGAATATTTCAAAGACCTCCTCAATCCCGATGACACATCTTCCAATGAAGAAGCAGAGTCTGCAGACTCAGGGGTGGGCTCTCCTATCTTGGGGGCTGAGGTCGCCGAGGTAGTTAAGTATCTGCAAGGTTGCAAGGCCCCCGGGGTGGATGAGATCCGACCAGAGTTCCTCATCGCTTTGGATGATGTGGGGCTGTCTTGGTTGACACGCCTCTGCAGCATCGAATTGACATCAGGGACAGTACCCCTGAAATGGCATACTGGGGTGGTGATCCCCCTCTTTAAAAAGGGGGACTGGAAGTTGTGCTCCAACTATAGGGGGATCGCACTCCTCAGCCTCCCTGGGAAGGTTTAGTCAGGGGTTCTGGAGAGGAGGGTCCATTGGATAGTCGAATCTTGGATTGTGGAGGAGCAGTGTGGTTTTCGTTCTGGTCGTGGAACTGTGGACCAGCTCTACACCCTCTTTGGAGTCTTGGAGGGGGCATGAGAGTTCGCCCAACCAGTCTACATGTGTTTTGTGGACTTGGAAAAGGCATTTGAACATGTTGGAGACTCCTGTGTGGAGATGTTTCGGTAATATGGGGTGCTGGACTCCCTTGTACAGACTGTCCAGTCTCTGTATGACTGTTGTCAGAGCTTGCTGCACATTACCAGCAGTAAGTAGTATTTGTTTCCAGTAAGAGTTGGACTCCGCCAAGGCTGCCCTTTGTCACCAATTCTGTTCATTACTTTTATGGACAGAATTTTTAGTTGCAGCCAAGGTGTTGAGGGGATCCAGCTTGGTGACCTCAGGATTGAGTCTCTGCTTTTTGCAGATGATATGGTTCTGCTGGATTAATTCAGCCAGGACCTCCAGCTCTTGCAGTTAAGTGTGAACCGGCTGGGATGAGAATCAGCATCTCTAAATCCGAGACCATGGTCTTCAGTGGGAAAATGGTGGAGTGTCCTGTCCAAGCTGGAGATGAGGTCCTGCCAAAAGTGAAGGAGTTCAAGTATCTTGGGGTCTTGTTCATGAGTGAGGGAAGGATGGAGTAGGACGTCAACAGATGGATTGGTACAGCGTCTGCACTGATGCGGCCGGTGCGCCAGTCTGTCATGGTGAAGAAGGAGCTGAGTCAGAAGGGACACCTACCCTCACCTATGATTAACAGCTGTGGGTGGTGACCGAAAGAATGAGATCGAAGTACAAGCGGCCCAACTGAGTTTCCTCTACAAGGTGGCTGGGCTCTCCCTTTGAGATAGAGTGAGAATTACTGTCATCAGGGAGGGGCTCAGAGTAGAACTGCTGCTCCTCCGCATCGAGAGGAGCCAGATAAGGTACCTCAGGCATCTGGTCAGGATGCCTCCTGGACACCTCCCTGGTGAGATGTTCCAGGGACATCCCACTGGAAGGAAACCCCGGGGAAGACCCAGTACATGCTGGAGGGGCTATGTCTCTCGGCTGGCCTGGGAGTGCCTTGGGATCTCCCCAGTGGAGCTGGCAGAAGTGGCTGATTAGAGGGAGGTCTGGACTTCCCTGCTTAGGCTGCTGCCCTACAACCCAACCCTGAATAAACAGAAGAAGATGGATGGATGGACTTCCTTTTTTCTCTTCCAGGCTTCCTTTTTTTTTTTTTAGCTTCTACACATTCTTTTTTATTTCCACATTTGATTTTTCTTCCAGCCTTTCTTTTTCCTTTCCAGACTTCTTTCTTTTGTTACCTTGGGACTTCCTTTCTTTTACTTTTAGACTTGCTATTTTTTTGTTTTACTTCTAAGCTTCCTTTTTTCCCCAAACTTCCTCTTTTTTTACTTCCAGAATTCCATTTTTTTTAACTTCCAGATTTCCACTTTTTTTTTTTTACTACCAGACTTCTTTTTTTATTTCCAGACTTCTTTCTTTTCCTTTCCCAGACTTTAATTTTTCGCTTTTTCATTTTTACTTCCAGGCTTGCTTTTTTTAACTTTCAGATTTCCTTTATTTTACTTCCAGACTTATTTCTTTTCCTTCCCAGACTTCCTTATTTTACTGCCAGACTTCCTTTTTTACTTCCAGACTTCCCATTTTGTACTTTCACGTTTGCTTTCTTTTTCTTTTTACTTTTAGACTTCCTATTTTTTTAAACTCCTCACTTCCTTTGTTGTTGTTGTTGTTTTTAACTTTCAGACCTATTTTATTTTCTTTTTTACTTCCTTTTTGTTTTTTTCTATTTTTACTTTCCGTCTTCTTCTTTAACTTCCAGACTTATTTTTAGAATTTATTTATTTATTTAAACTTCCAGACTCTCAGCTGTGAAATGGAAACAGCAGTGACGTAGTCGGGTGGGGGAGGGGTCCAGCCGTCTACGAAATTGCAAGTTCATGAAGTTCTGAGTCGAGGCTGACATGCAGCTGTTCGGTTCATGGAGGAGGGGATTCAAGAAGGAGGGGGTTCAGGGAGGAGGAGGTTCATGGTCAGAGCCTGAACAAAGAACCTCCCGCAACTCCAGCAGCTGCCTCTGTCCGTGGTGCTGCTTTCACTTCTCACACTGCAGCTTCTTCAAACCCTAAAACACAGAAACGCTCCCATGACCCCGATTTTGTTGAAATCAGTCTAAAATAAGAGTATTTCACTTGAATCTGCCGAGTCAGCAGCAGATTCAAACGTTTACGGCCTCTTCATCTCATCCACACTCACATCACATACTCCTGCATGGAGCCCCGCCCATTCTGTGTTCTCTGCCAACTCATTGGCTGTCCCTCCTGTTCCTCTGCAGACTCAGACACTCAGACTGGCTCACTCGCTCCCTCCGCCAGCAGCTCTGACCAGTCACAGCACAGACTGAGTACAGAGGAGGAGATGAAGAAGCTGTCAGAAATGGAGGTGAAGAAGCTCAAACACTCGTTTTTAACCACTTTCTGTCTGAAGAGAGAACACACCTGAGTGGTGGTTTTTAAAAAAGATGTTTCCTCTTTCAGCAAGTTGAGTTTGGAGCCGGAAATGTTTTTAAACCTGCCTTTAAAAACACAGATAGTTTTTTTCTTTAACCTTTTCATGAACCCAAATTTTGGTGTTTTTTAGGCTTTCAATTTATAGCATATTTCATCCTTTTTACAGCCATTATTGATTAGATGTGCAAGGTTGTGAAATGTATGTTTTATTTTTTTAGACTATTGTAAACAACATGGACTAAAATATCCACATTAAAAACCCTGCACACAAAAATATGCACACTGAAATCTTTTGGAATCACTATTTTTGATACATTTGATCAATTTCTGATGTGTGTTTAGGACTGATGCTGGTTTAAGGAGTTAAAAAATAAAATAAGATTTTTTTTACAATATTCTTTTAGGTTTTTGTTCAGTGCACATTTACGTGTTGAAGAATCTTTTATGTATTTTATGAAATTTGACATAAATTTACTGTCAAATAAATAGATGCTGCTGCTAATCTTTCAAATATACCAGACTGTCATAATCAAACTATAAATAACCCAGTTTGCATTAAGTTTACCAAAAATATATGTTATTTTGTTTTTTTAGACCATAAAATGGAGTTACACCATATTAAAAACATAGCAGTTTAATGGTTGAGAATTTTGAAAATTATAAACGAAAGCAACTGAAAGTGCTCTACAAAGTTATTTAGATGAAAAGAACAGAAAAAAAAATCCAGTTAATAAAACAGCATAAGAATGTAAATAAAATCCATGAGAGATAGATTTGGACAAAAAAGGAACAAAATAAATCTTTGATAAGTAAGAACAATGCAGTAGCAGGAGCAGCATAAAATTAAATTAAACAAAGGCACAGTTTTAGTTTAACTTTAAAAGTCTTTAGAGTTGAAGAAAATTTCATATCAACAGGATGTTGAAAGATCCACGTAAAGCAGTGTGACATCTGCATAGCTATGATCACCAACATTGTTATGATCTGACCTAGAGGCAGCATTTAGCGGTGGAATAACAGAGGTCCAAGGAATGACCCCTGAAGGACACAGAGATAAGCTCAGATTTATGGTTACCTTGGAAACAACAATGCTCCTGTCTTCAAGATCTGATCTGAACCAACCAGGAACGGTTTTCAAAGTTCAAACATGTCAAATACTGATGAATTTCTGGAC
This sequence comes from Arrhamphus sclerolepis, assembly GCA_037176975.1. Lineage (NCBI taxonomy): Eukaryota > Metazoa > Chordata > Actinopteri > Beloniformes > Hemiramphidae > Arrhamphus > Arrhamphus sclerolepis. The sequence goes on from JBAMYA010000016.1 coordinate 11,677,452, forward strand.
CAAATACGGCTCATATCTGACCCAATTCTCACTACTTATCTGAACGTGGGACCTGCAGTATGAGAACTAACAGTCTTCTTCAGTAATTATAATATATAGAGCTTATGTTGTACTTTGACAAAAAAAAAGTATTTAGTATTTGTGAAGAAAGGTTAGAAACATGCTGGACACTGTCTGTGTGACTATCATGAACATCAAATAAATAAATAATCTGTGGTGTTTGCTGCCTGAGGCCATGGGCAACACGCTTCAGGAGACTGGGCACATCTACATGGTCCATTTGAGGAAAAATAACCTACTAAAAAGAAAGAAAGAAGTCTATCAGCTTTTTGTGTTTCACAGAAATTAGCAGATTTTTTAATACAGTGAACAAGTAAAAGTGTTAAACACACTAAAAGTGCAACATAAATATCTAAATCAGTGCATAAAGCTCATAATAGATGCTCATAGTTCATGCTCTGAACTGTAAGTACTTTTCCTGGAGTTCATCTGTTTAATTGTTCTTTTTATTGCATTCATATGTCAAGTTAAAAAACTTTGATTTCAAAGTTATTTTACCCAAATTTATGGGGCTACTGAGCCTTTAATAGATCCAAACTTAAATACATAAATTCATCCTATATGATATAAACTCTAAAACAAACAAAAAAACAAAACAACCCAAAGCAGTAATTCTCTATTGGTTTTATATTGTCACTTTCATCTCCAAACAAAAAGCTCAAAAAGGTTTTGCTGCAAGAAAATAGCCTATATTTGGAGAAAATTGTTATAGGATAATATGAAACCACATCCAAATGAATGTACGAGATTTAAAGGTGTGGTAGATGATTGATAATATAAACGAAAATAAAAATCAAATAAAATGTGGACTTATTTGATTTAATGACATTATGGAAGATTAATGCCGACTTCAAAGACATATTTATAAAATATATTCATATTTAAAAGCTTGATTTATGAAATACATTTATATTTAAAATTGATATTTATAATATATCCATATTTAAGTTATATTTATAAAACGTATTTCTATATACATTCTAAATACATTTACATTGACGTTATATTTATAGAATATATTCATATTTAGATTTTGTCTATAAATATATTATATTAACGTTATATTTATAAATACATTCATATTTAAGTTATATTATAAAATATAATCATATTTAAATTATATTTACAAAACGAATTATATTTAAAAGTTTCATTCCTTTAACATATCTTATAGTTATAAATAAATTACAAATATTTGTACATTCAAAATCTATATTTATAACATTTATTTAGAAGTTATTTTTACAACAGAAAAGCTGCATGTTAATTAGAAACAAAGTGCGCATGCTCCGTCAGAGGTTTTTTTTTTTTTTGTGTGTGCGGGGGGGGGTCCTACTCGCACTGCTCCATCCGGGAACTTCAGAATTACCATTGACAGCCGGAGCACAACTTTTCCTCAGGCAAAGTGAAATCAAGCCGCGGACTCGGACAAAATATAGTCCCCGTTTTTCAACTTAAATTTACCGAAAGAAAAGCCCCACCGGCCGCCCCCGGGAGCCGTCGACGTCCGCTCGCACGCCGGGGAGTCACTATCGAAGTCCCCGAGCCCCCTTGGCCGGGTTCGAAACACTTTTGTGGAGGACGGGGCGTAAAGTGTGTGATGAGTCCTGGCTCGTAAAAGAAGCAGCGAGAACTTGCTCTGCTGCCGAGTAGTTCTTCTTTCAATTGTTTATTGTGGCTTTTTTTAGGGGGGAAAACCCTTTAAATCACTCAAACTTCGTGGAGTTGGAGATAAAAAGTGCTTTTCTGGCCGGAACATGGAACTACAAGGCCTTCAAGAGGCGCTGAAAGTAGAAATCCAATGTCATCAGGTAAGTGAAGCGTCGTGTTGTTCGACCGTTGGAGCTCCAGAAGTGAGAGCGGAGCGACGGCCGGTCGTGTCCGCTCACGTCCTCATGTCCGCCGGCGACACGGGCCAGCGGGTCCCGTGGCTGCTCTAGAGCACTTTTTTGGGGGGGTGCGTTCAGTTTTCAGCCCGTGAGGGTAAATTTCGGGGGTTGATATTGCGGCGGAGCTGCCGCTGCTGCTGAGAGGCGAACGGGACGCGACCTGAATATTTATGAGCCGAACTGGAGCCTCCACCACCTCCGCTTTGTTCTGCCATTAAACTTTTCCCATTCCTTCTGTTTTCCTGCTGTCTCCTCCTGCGACCAGAACCGGGTTAGACAGGTGATTTTTAGGTGACATTTTCACCTCCAGGCAGCCACCGGGGGAGCCCGGAGGCTTCCAACCGGGGGGAGGGAGGGCTGCTGGGTCTGGGTCGGTTAGTGAGCTGGCTGGAAACTTTATCAGCATAAATCTGCTGTTGGTTTCATGGTTCACCCCAGAAAAGCTGGGGTTTTTTTTTGATGATGATGATGATAGTAATAAAATCAATCTTTACGTGACTTCACTATGAAATTTGACCAATAAAAGCCTCCAACAGCATCAGCTTCATTTCCATCACCTTTCAGGGTTTTTAATTGTTTGATGAGAGGCAGCTGTATTTCCACCGTCCCCCCTCCCCATCCTCATCCTCCTCCCCCTCTTCCTCCTCCTCCTCATCACCCTGTGAACACCACTAAGGATGAAGGAGAGGCCCTCCAGCTTCTCGTCACTCAAACTTGTGTAATGTTGAGAAATTTTTAGCGTCCATTTTGAGTGGGTCGACATGTTTCTGGAGAGTCTGGTGGAGGGGGGAGGGAATGATGGAGGGGAGAGGGGATGGGGGCGGCGGCTAATAAAACACTTTCACCTGCTAACGTACTTTCCAGCATATTGGAGTTGATTTTTAGACTATCTAGTTGAAATATTTTGTGCTACTTTACACTTTTTTTGTCTGCCGGTGTTGTCTTCACGGTCACGTGACTCAGCCGTCCGTATTTCATTCGCTGGTAATTATTACGCTTTCACTTACATGGCTACCGAGAGGCGTCCGACGGTAACTTTGAAGGGGAAGGAGGGGGCGGCTCGCCGCTGAGAGCGTGGCCGGGGGAAGGCAACGTTAGGGCGGATGCAAGCAGGAGGACGAGTCGGTGTTCAGCACCGCGGACAGCTCCTCCTCCCAGAGCTGCGGCACATAAAAACTTCAATAAAGATTCGAGACGTTTATGCTAATTTCTGTGGCTTTAATCTAAATTATATCTTACTTGTTTTGTTTTTTTATCAAAAAACTTTTATCCGTTTTTGTTACACGTGGAACGTTTTATTTTTATTTATTTTTACTTAAACGATGCAGGATATCTCTTTGAACCTCGAGCATGAATCGTTGTTTGTATTTTCTTCTTTCAGTTTGGTAGTGGAAGCTTCCATTTTGAGAGGACAAGGGGGTGTTGCCCCCCCCAACATGGAGATGGAAAAAAAAAGTCTGCAGAGTTTAATGCAGGAGGTGGAGGAGGGGGGATGGGCCCCATTCATGCCTAAGATTACCATTCTGATTGCTTTGATGCTGTTTTTGGTTTGGATGGAGGAAGGGGGGAGGGGTGGCAGGGGGAGGAAAGGGAGGCAGAAAGCCCAGTCAGCACTGACTGCACGTTTGTGATTGCTACGAACATGAACTGCTGCTTCTTTTTTTTTTTTCTTCTGTAGTGGTACTTGATGTTGGCAGACAAAAATGTCTGTTACTGTTTCTGAGAATTTGTTGCCGTAACAACCTGTAATTACAGGGAGATGTTGGGACTTTTTAGGCCCAACAACGTCCACGAGCAAAGCAAAACAGATCTGGAGGCCCACTACTATTTTGTAGCAAAAACGCCTAAAATGACATACCCAAATTAAAATGACTGTAACGTCTGAACCGCTTGGACTACATGGATGAATGAAGTCTTCCCAGAAAGAAAACTCTCTGTAGTTTCTCGTGAAACTGTCAGAAACACTCTAGGTGATTCAGAGACAGAGTAATGTAACTTTGACGTCAGTAAAAAATGTACAATTTTTGTCCGTCTGAAATAAAAAAAATGATTTTGACAATGAATAACTGTTTGTGCTTTCATCTGAGGTTGGTACTGCAAGTATGGGGCTGTAGGCACACTAAAACTTGTTGTTTCCATGAAAAGATCCAGGCGGAACACCAAAAAGGCCATTTGGAGACTCCAAATGGCACATAGTAACCAAATGACATTCTGAGGCAATAAAGGTAATTTTTTCTTTCATTTTGATATTTTCCATCAGTTTGAGGTAAAATATTCACAAATTTGCCTATTTAAAATTTTAACTGCTTCTTGGTATTAGCATAAACCACATACATAACTCTATAACTGCATAACTGTAATAACCACCAATTTGCCACCACCAACTCACAATATACTTTTGACTCCATGTGGAGCATTTTTATTTGGAGACTTTTTATCAGTTTGAGCTAAAAAAAAAAAAAATTTTAAAAAATTCACAAATTAGCCTATTTTAATTTTTTTAAATGGTTTTTGGTATTAGTATAAACCACATACATAACTGTAATACATCACTGTACATATACATTAGGCCTACATATGTGTAATAACCACCAAATAAATAAAGCAACCATGTCTATGTCATAAAAACGACTCCTAAGTTGAGATAAATACAATAGAAAAAAACACAAGGAAAAATATCTAATTTTTACAACAAGTAATATAAAACTGGCTCTTACTTGTTTACTGCTGAATCAATTCCTCGCAGAAAAGGGTTCTCCTCATCCGTTGTATATTCCTCATAACTATCTGAATAGTCCTCAGAAAGTTACTTCAGAGCCTCCTGGGCACCAAAATGTTTCGTTTTTGACAAACGTTTAGGCATTTTACAAGATAACAACGAACTCAGTCAAAGCTACGTAAACCACCGGTCTCCTTTGTTGTGCTCAGCTGTTACGCACAGGTGAGGGAGGGGGAGCGCAGCATTTACGCAGAGCAATAAAATGAGTTTAAAAAGTCGGCCGCCTGAGACGTTTACCTTTAAGGAAACCCGGAAGCTTTCCGTCGGTCATAAAGCTGCGTCATATCCGGCGACTTTTCCCGTCGAAAATCGTAAAAATATAACTTTTCCCCACTTGTCCCGATTTTGCAGTCTGTGTCTTTAGGTTGCTCTTGCGCGAAATATACAAGATATAAATATTATTATTACTGCAAAGAGGAGAGTCTAAGGAATCAAACGAGACCAAATATGGCGTGCTTTGATGACGTTATACGTGTGTGAGAGGCTTTATAAGCATTGGAGGCGGAAGTGAGGACGTCGACATTCGCGCGGGCCCCAAGATGTTAAATGCACGTCTGAAACTGTGAAGATGAGCTGTTAAAACAAAATCTGTTTTTGAAGGTAACAATTTCTCTGGAAAGACGCAACTGTTTTCAGTTGTTTTAACTCTAAAAGCTTTTAATTTCATTTCTTGCTCTTTTCTTCTTCTTTTTTAAAGGTAATTTAGTGGAAATCCATTTCTAAAAAGTGCTGTGGACGAGGGGTCAATTGTCTTTCTTTACGTACAATGGCTTAAGAGAGATCGCTGCAGAAATCAACACTCTGGTGATCCCAAACGACGACAGACAAAAAGGTACTAAATCGTTTTTTCCATTTCTTTTTTTTTTCTTATTCATTTAACTATAAATATACTTGAGCATCACTTTCAATCTAGGCTCACATCTCTGTATATGTTTTAAACTGTGTTCGATAAATAAACATGTTCCACCTTACTGAGCTACCAGGAGAGGCTCTTCCTACATGGCATCATGCAGTCTTTACTGTTAAAAACTGTACGTAACCTGCACTGTTGCTGTCACAGGAAATTATATTCTTTATCCACGTCTCTGTGAGCATATTTCTCAATAAGACTGAAAGTCTTGAAACTTTCCTCATTTTCATGACATTTACTTCCACAGCAATGCAAACTGCAGAATGAATTAATAATCAGTATATATACATTTAAGCATAAGCACAAGGATTACAGAATGTTCTGGAAAGATCCTGAAGGACAGCAGTGTCTTTCTGAGACATCCAGTCCCCCACCAGGCTGCAGGATTACACTTATTTCACGTGAAGGCCCATATACGTCATTATTAGGATTATTCTTTAGACACCATATGAGTCTCCAGTAAACAATGGAATACGTGCTGACTGATCTCCAGTTGTTCCTGCCTGCAGAAACATTCCTCCTGGGTGCTGCTAACTCATCTCACAAGGAAGGAGGAAAGAGCTGAGCTGTTCAGAGCAGTCTGCTGTCTCAGATGTCCTCTCTGTTCTTACCTCTGCACCTAGTTCAGTATTTGGCAGGAACAAACAAGCCTGACTCCATGACGTTCTTCTAAACTCCAAACATCTCACTGGGAGCTGAGAAGGTTGGGATTAATTGGGATGTGTGAGTCTAATAAATCATTTCCCAGCAGATTTACCAGCTTGTCTGTCATGTCTCAGACATGTGGGGTCTCAGCATGAAACCACGTTGTCCCCCCGGCTCCTCAGAGGAAGAGGTCAGCAGCTTTCTGAAAGCTCTGCAGGCGTGAAGAGTTTGAGTTCATGTGCTCCACTTGAAATTAGCCCCTGATGGTTTCGTACTTCACTCTTGCGTGATGCGGAAAGTAAATAAATATAATAGATGGGACATTGTCCCCTGTGCTTGGGGTGAGGGTGAAGAGTCCTCCATGGAAGGATGCTCTGACATAAATATAATGCAATTCATTTTTGTGTATTTATAATAAAAGAATAATTGTGTTTCACTGACATGTTTCTACAGCTGTCCAGGAAAGACAAACTAGACTTCTTGGGAACGTCTTTTGGGTTTCTCTTTTTTTTTTTTTTTTTAGTAATTTTTTTAACAGCTTCTTTTGTTTTTTCCTTCGCTCCTGTAAAGGCCTGAACTGAGATGCATTCATTCCGAGAGGCCGCTGAAACTAACAAACTTCTCATGAAAAGACTCCTGGTTGTACGTGTCGCTTCAGAGGCTAATGTATAGCAGCGCAAAACCCAAAACCTGAGAACCCCTTAATCAAAATCATCTCTCAGGTTAAACTTTTCTTTTCTCGCCATCAGTTTTAAAACCATCTCTGTTTTCAAACCTTCTTTTTTCTTTTTTCAATTCTGAAATGAGTCATGTCAGTGTCAAATCAGCGCCACATCAATCAACAGCAGAGGAGGCGGGACATAGCTGAGATCTAGTAGCTCATTGGCTGCTGAATATGCTGATAATCTTAATCTCGTGCAGCGTCTCTTCCAGCTGTTTTCATCTTACTGTGTTCATGCTCTGACATGTTCCAGTCAGGATCATTTCAACTGGGAGGGGCTGTCTGCTGAGGACTGGTCCCAGTATGGGGGCTTTTGGACAGGGAAGGACTCACAGCAGCCCCCCCTACTGGCTGAGAAGAGTACTGATACACGTTTTCATGTTAGTCCTCAAAAGTCTCCAGTAAGACCAGAAAAGTTAGAAGATTTGTTGCTGGTTGCTTTTTTAGAGTCTCTTATGAAGGTCTGAGTCCTGCGGAGGCCCTGGGGGGCCATGATGACGAATATTTTATCATGAATCACAAATTTAAGTAAAACATTCCCTCTTTTTATTAGGTCGTACACTCTTTCTCCTAAATTGTGCGCTTGTTTAAAAAAAATAAACGTGCTCGTTACTTAACTGAGTGCTCATTTTGGGGTTATAGTTCTCTCTTTTAAAATAAATCGTATTCCCGTCATATTCGCTGTTCCTGGCATTCTAGGCTGCCGTGGCAGAGCCACATGAATCGTTTTTGATGACACTGAAGTTAGAGTCACCAGAAGATTAAAGGGCTATTCCACCACATTTTAGAGCAATGAGAGCGTTTTATAACAGGCCCAGATCACAAACCACATGTGAACTGCTCAAACCTGGATTAAACTATGTCTTAGATGGTAAGGAATACGTCAAGCACAGTTTCTGATACGTAAAACCTTCTTCTGGTTGGTGAAAATGGAAAATAGATCAATTTTTCTTAGACTGTCGGACCACCTTAGACCAGGTCCTAATATAAAACCACAAGACGTAGACTGCTGAAACCTGGATTAGATTAGGCCTTGAATGAACGCAACACTACTTTAGAAAAGTGAGACGCTGATTCTGAACTAATGATTGCCAAAGATCTCACACCTGTAAAAAGTGTTCATACATATATATTTCTTTATTAATAATTATGTTTTTCATGTGCTAGACAACAGCTGCTAAAGCGCGTATGTAAATAAAAGTTTGAATGTTCACATAAACATTTTACAGCCGCTAACAGCTGTTATATATATATATTCCAGTTTTGTATTATCTGTAGCACTGAGAAAATGAATTTGCTGACATTTAAAAGACACATAAATGAGTTACTTGATGAGTTGGCTGAACAGCACCAAACTTAGATGACGTGACCATGTTGAGTCATTTCTCAGCCGCAGCTGCAGCAGCGCTGAGGGGAGGATCAGCTGATCTAAACCAATCGCAGACGAGAGCGTCTCGTTTCACCAAAACTGAGTTTGACCTTCGAGGGAGGCTGCTGCTACCATGGTTACAGCCGCTTTCATTCAGCTTCTATCTGAAGACTGAGTCTGTTTATGCTCCTACCTGAATTATTTCTTTAAATCTGTCTGGATTAATCATACGCAGACTGTGATGGAAAGGTACCTGCATGTGCATGTGCCTCACCTCAAGTATTTTAGCTGAAGTAGCTGAAAGCTGCTCAGATGTAGAGGAAACTACTGGGGAAAATCATGAATTTAGGACAGTTCTTCAGGACTGGATGAGGCGTGAATAATTTAAGTCCCAATGATTAATCCAAAACGCCTACTGACAAAGAAACCCCAGAAGGTACTGTAACTTTAGCCCTCATGAAAGATGGATGTGAGGTTTGTTTTTACATTTTCTATTCTCAGGCATGACTGGTAGAGGAAAGTTGAAAATAAATATGTCGACATCACACAGAGTTGTCCAGAGTAACGTGAAGCAACATGTAAACCAACCCCACCAGTTTGGTTTTTAATCCTGTTGTTGATACGGACTTTCAAGCTACTTTGCGAATGAGCTTACAGGGTTCACTGTGAGTTAAACACTCTCATACTGTCAGTTTTATGTATAGCTTACTGAGAAACTTCCAAAACGTTTGGAAGAGTTGTGGGATTACAGCATTAAATGCTCTAAAATGCCGTGTGTGTGTGAGTGTGTGCGTGTGGTACAGGAATTAGAAAGAGCAATGCCAGCAGACAGCAAGCTGCTTTACCTTCCCTGATAAATATAGATAGCACTGAGGGCGCCAGTATATTGCTTCACACAGTGAAAAACACAACCTGAATCAATTTCACAATTAGCCAGTTCACTGTTTTAATTAAAAAACAACAGTCGTCTTTGAGGAAATCAATTCCATCTAAAGAGGCAAAAAAAAAAAAAAAAAAAGATCCCCTGCTAGTCAACCATCCCTGACTGCGGACAATTCAAAGGCAAGCGTGGAGCTGCTTCTGGGCCTTTCTTCTGCACAGACACATTAAAAGCATTAAAGAGAAAATCCTGAATGCGTATGAGCAGCGTTTGTTGCTGTTTTCATGACGCGTCCGTGGAGAGTTTAAAGGAAACTCTGCAACAGCAACAGGAAAACAACTTATTTTAACATTTATGCTAAATCCTGCTTTAATAAAAAATATCAGTAATTACATTTCTATATATCCATTCCAGGAACACAGCAGAACTACGAGCTGCACATACTGTATATGGTGTCAAACCCAAGGCCCGCGGGCCTAATCCGGCCCACCACATCATTTTATGTGCCCCCTCCTGAGATCTTGAGGAGTTTATGATTGTCCTAAAATAAAAACATCTGCTGCTTGACAGCAAACGATAAAATTCACAGTTTAGCAGTTTTGCAAAAGTTAATACTTTACAACATTAAATTGCTACATTAGCAAAATACTGATTTACAAATAGTTGTTTTTTGTTTTTTTTAATACAGAAAAGACTTTTTATGTTCATCAAGTTGTGATATCAAAAACAAAAAGAAACAGTATTTTTGGGACATAAAAATATGATGAATTAAATTAAATTCATGAAAGTCAATAATGTCATGATTTTGCAAAATCAGTAATTTTATGACAAAAAGTTTAGTTTAAGTTTTACAAAATTTGAAATTTATGATATAAAGTCACATTTTTATGTTTTTACCACCAAAATTTTTCTCATGAAAAATACAAAGCTCATTATTTCACTACATTAAATTATAATTTTATGACAAAAAGTTGTGATTTTACAAAATTATCTGTTTTGTCAGAAACTGTTGCCTGTATTTAAAAAAAAAAGTTGATTTAAAGAAAAACAAAGTGAATTGACCAGATGGGCCCTTTCCTGTTGGCCCTAAAAACATCTGTGCACGGCCCTGACAACAGCTGGAACTGAATAAATAATAATCGGTTCAAAAACTCTCATTTCTCAGTGTTTTCCAGAGAACAGAATCTTCCAGTTACAACTGGCCCTTTGAGGGCCCTCAGAGGAAGACAGTTTGACACCTCTGTGCTACAGCACAACTGGACACTAGTCACATGACCACCTCACACTGGACCAGTTGCGCACTGGGATTTTTCCAGAAGCAGCACATCATCAGGTATTTTCTGAAGACTAAAGCCTGCACCATGGGTCCTATACTACATATACACAAAATAACCGCATACCAGTAGTACCAGTAGTATCAGTGGTATCAGCAAGGCAAGTTTATCTCTAGAGCACAATTCATACACAAGGTAATTCAAAGTGCTTTACATCTACATAAAATCACAAGAGGCAAATAAAATCA
>JBAMYA010000016.1:11688326-11709104 GCA_037176975.1 Arrhamphus sclerolepis
CGATCTATTACAGATCTTTTGCTGTAAAATTGCAAATTTCACGAGATTTACAGTTTTATTAGCTATAGCCTATATATTTTTTAAGGCTTTTCTTAAAAAATTGTGACACTTTCCCATAAAAACTAAATTTAGCAAGAAATAATGAATTTTTAATGATTATAAAACCTTTAGTCATAAAATACTGACTTATGCCAAACAGCAATTTTGTGACGTAAAATTTTGAATTTTCTTTTCTCGTAAAATAATTTTTTTCACATTTAATTTTCACTTTTTTTTTTTTGTTGTGAAATTAGGACTAATGTGGAACTGAAAAAGACTTTCACAGACAGGAAACCTTTTTTGTGAATTCCGTATATTCAAATTAGACACTTTGTGTGGTAAAAATCAAACATTTTGCAACATTGTGGAGTTTTATTATAAACCTGAGACTTTTATGTAAAACCTAAAACAATTTTTAATCATAAAATATCAACTTTCACAAATGAGCAACTTTTTGACGAACTTGCAATTTTCTGTCTTCGAATTTAGAAATTTTACGATAAAATCACAAATTTTCCAATTGTTTTATAAAAACCTTTTTCCTATACTAAATTTGTATCATAAAATCTCAAACTTTGGGTAACTGAAACTTTCAGTTACAAATTTCACATTTTTAACTTAATTTCACATGTTTTTGCTGTACAGCTTTGATATGAAATTAAGATGTTATTTCCTAAAATGAAACATTTCTATTGTAAAACTTAATTCTGAGAGATTGTAACATTTCATTGTAAAACAAAGCTTTTTTTTCATACAATCACAAATTTTACAAAACTAGCTACTTTTTTATAAACATAAAATTGTTTCATATATTCCTGATTTTGTTTTGTAAAAATCTAGACTTTCTGCTGTAAAAAAAGTATATAGTATTTGTATATAATTTATATTATTCAAACCTTTCAACTTTTTGACATGAATTATAGCTTTATTTCGCCAAATTGCAATTTTCATGCAACCACAAATTTTAATCTGATAATCATGAAGACTTTCTTTTAAACTATCAACTTTTGGAAAATCAAAACTTTTATCCTAAAAGTCTGTGGTTGTAAAATTGTGAATCTTTCAAGATTTTAGAGTTTTATTTTTAAACTCAAGGCTTTTGTTATAAAATTGTGACATTTTGTGACATAAATTAAAATGACAACTTTTTTACTGCAAAACTACAAATCTTTGCCATAAAATCACAAATTCCCCATAATTGCTAGCTTTAAATTACAGATTTCTACTAAGTTTTTGCTGTAAAATATCAACTTCCAGTAAATTTGAAAGAAGTTAACGAGATTTTTTTCTAAAATCAAATATTTGTTCTGTAAAATTGTGAATTTTGAAAAATTGCAGAATTTTATTGTAAGACTTAGGCCTTTGTCAAATAATCACAACCTTTTGGCGTAAAATTACAAATTTTATTTTTTTGCGGGAAAATATTGACTTTGGGGAAAAACAAATCACAATTTTGACAAAATTCAGACTTTGTATTAAAATGAAATATTTAGGTTGTAAAATCAAAATTTTACAATAAAGCAAACAGATAAAAAAAATCAATACTTTTTAAATATTGTTATGAAATATAATGTTATGTTTGTCATGAAAAATAAAGCTTCACAAAAATCCCAACTTCATACATCTCAAAACTAACATTTATGTTGTAACATTTTTTTGTTGCCAGATACGGACATTTAAATTTAAAACTGAGACTTTTGTGATGACATCGTCGTAAAATGACATATTTGACAAAATTACTATTTCTTTTGTAATTTTCAACTTTTACAAAATAAATTGACTCAAATTATGAATTTCATTAAAGTGGAACTTTTTGTCCTAAAACCAGGAACCTTTGCTGTAAAACCAGGACATTTCCTATTTTTTTCTCGTAATAAATTACTTTTTGTCATAAAACGCCAACTTTTACAAACACGCAACTTTTAGATATTAAATTATCTTTAATTTTACAGACAAAAAATAATTATATGATCAGAAGTGAAATTGCAAAATAAAGTGACTTAGAAAAAATAGAAAAAAATTAAATTAAGTCAGAAGTGTGAAAGAAAAAAAATCCTGAAATTTGCTAATTTGTAAATATAAAACAAAGAAAAAAACTTTGACTTGCGTATGTTTCAGTGGAGGTTGAGACAGTTTAATTTATTTAAAAAAAAAACGTTTTGTGGTGTATTAAAGGTGTTATAAACAATTTTAAAACAGTTTTTCTTTCAAAATTAAATAATATATTTTGTCATCTGTTTTTCATGAACGTTGTTGTTCTGGAACGGGTCGTGCAGTTATTCCGCCCCCTGCTGGTGGATCATGACAGCTGTAGGATCAGGGCCCGTACTTATCAAGCTTCTTAAAGTGTCATTTTGGGCTTCAGCACTGAAAATTTCAGGACTTTACTACTTTCAGACTTCAGTATAAGTGCAAGTTATCAAATTTCTCAAGGCTAAGAATCACTCTTATCATCCCAGTTATTTAAGACAGCCCCAGAGGTCTCTCAACTGGTTAAAAGTTGCCACTAGCGGTTTGTGATGGTGCTGAGAAGACAAGAGACACGTGTGAACTATCCACGATGGAAATGTTTGGTGACTTTCAGTCAGTCAAACGATATAATGTAGTTGACTGTGTGAGGGTCATCATCTCATCATCAACTTTACGCAGTAATGCCATCTCAGCAAAATTAAATGATGATGCTTCGTTTCCTTGTCACAGGAAATATGCAGCAGTGTTTTGATGATGATTTGGGACCATCCCAACCAACAATTTGCCGAGTTGTCATGGAGACTGTAGTGGATCCTATTAGTGGCACAGCAGAATGTCGTAAATCAGCTCTGAGAGTGACACTTAGGATTAAGTCCTACAGTTTGTTTAAAGTGAGACTGTGATGCTCGACTTTTAATCACAGCTTTGAGCCAAGCTTCTTAAGTCACTTCTCAACAGCATTCTTCAGAGTATTTCTGAGAAGCTTGATAAATGTGGGCCCGGGTCTCTATGTACATTTTTTATAAAGATATTTTCTGCTTTCTTACTTTTTTGAAATATTTCATTTCATTTCTAAGAATTGGGGTTGGTCACTGTTTTATTTCTTTCCAGCCATTTACAGTAATACACTAATAATACACTTAATACACAAATTTAAACTTCTTACTTCTTCCTCAAAAAGTTTCCTTTTCTTTCCTTTGTATGTCCTTTGATTTTTGACATACCTTTTGTCTTGGAGCAACATTAGATGATTGTAAAAGTGGAAAAGTTGACTTTTTGTCTTTATTTATCATTTTAATTCAATTTATTTTAATTAACTCAAAAAACTTGCTTTGTGTCTTTATTTCAATCTCTCTTTTTTAATCATTTATTTCTTATCTAATTTACTTTAGGTATATAAAACGTTGACATAGAATCCTTTTTGTCTTTATTTTAATTTACTTATTTTTTAATCATTTATTCTATTCAAATTTTAATTAAATCGAAAGGCTGACTTTGTGTATTCATTTTCTTTTCTTTAGATAATTTTTAATTTTATTTATTTTAGGCATATCAAAAAGATGACTTTTGTGTTAAGTTTCTTTTGTTTCTTTTAGAACTTTAAATGGAAAATTAATGACAAATGAATTTCTCCAGATTTTTATTTTTATTTTTAGACTCATAAAGCAAACAGTTTGGTTTAAATTATTTTAATAATTACACTTTCTGACTATATTCTATAAAAACTATTTTTGAATCTTATGTTTATGGTTTTTGCTCTGATAAAAGTTTGATATTTTATCATTTTAATCCAGAGTGTTTAGAGGTTTCTAAACTTTTTATCATTAAAACGTCATATTTGAAACATGACCTCTGCGCTGGTCTTTGGTCTTCAGAGACACCTTTTTAGAACTATAAAGGGTTAAAAAATAAATCATTTGTTGCTTCAGTTTCACCTTTGTAGTTATAAATTCACAACAAATAAAAATGGCAGCAAAAGTTCACTGAACTTGTCAGTCCACCTTAAAACCTGCAGGTCACAAAGCTAATTGGATCTCTGCAGGTCATTCAGGAATTCCTTCAACAGAGGTGTGTGTGTATGTGTGGTTGCATTTCTGCTGCATTTTGAGGACCAGGTTATCACTGACCTTGCTGGGGACTGTCAACCTTGTGGGGACCAGAACCAGAAACTGGTCCTCTTGAGACAGAACACCTGGTCAGTGCAGCAGCCTGGTGAAAATTAGAGCCAAGGTCTGGGTTCAGGTGAATTGTACGCAACAGTATAACTTACCATCCAGTGGAGACTGTTTCCTCTAATGACCAATAGAGGTGATAATTGTGCTGATGACCATCAGATGCTGCGGTTGCTCTAGTGACCACTAAAGGCTGTGGTTCCTCTGTTGACAACTAGAGGCTGCAGTTCATCTACTAACCACTAGATGTTGCAGTTTCTCTAAAGTCCACTAGAGGTTGTAGCTCCTCTAATGACAACTGCACACTGCCGTTCCTGTAATGACCACTATAAAACTGCAGTTCTTCTACTGACCACTAGAGGCTGCGGTTCCTCTACCAATTACTAACAGCAGTTCTTTCATTGTTTTTTCAAGATTGGGGGGTATTCCTTTAAAATGTCTATTCCTGGCAGTGAATGAAACAGTGATTCCAACCATGTCTTTACCAGCCGCCTCCTTGATTCTTTTCATGACTCTGCTGTCTCTGCCAGTCATGTTTGTGGCCCATCACTTGTTATGCCTTTACAGTTGGCCCAGTCTAACCCACATTTTGTAACCACACAGTTGTTCAGTCCAGAAAATATCTGTTCACCTGTCGTCCCTGTAGGAATACTTAAGGAAAATAATAAATCCCCCAGGAATTCTTTTTCCCCACACATACCTTACATACACCAGCAATCTGAGATGACGGTGCTTTCAACCAGCTGGATTGAAAATTCCCCCACTGCCTCCAATTGTTGATAAAAGGTCGTCTGAAATGTCATTCATCCTTCGGGAAACAGTGTTGTCATTCAGGGGGATGGATTTTAATTTTTGTGCTGACTTTTCACCATTAATTGTACTAACCATGTCTATTGCTGCAGGCAGGAGTAATTTTTCTGCAGCAGTATGGAGCTGCTTTTCTTTGGCCACACAGTAAGAAACCATGCAAGACGCCAGCTGGGCTCTGTCATTAAAAGTTACATTTCTATGAAGAAGCTCTGCTGATGATGCGATCTCTTGTGCCCTCCTTTGAAAGAAATCCAGAAGTTTATCTGCCAAATCAAAGCAAAGTGTGTCCAAACGTCTTTTTAGTTAAGCTGGCTTCAAACTCTCATTTGCAAGTTTTTCGCTGCATATATCACACGTGTCAATCATCTTGGTTTCGTTTGGAATAATTAATAAAAGCATATTTCAAGAAATAGTCTTTGTATGGCCATGGCCTTGTTTTTCTCCTCTTATTTTGAGGTTCTTCACCTAATTCCTCAAAAGTACTACCTGCTCCGGTGTCAGGTTGGATGCACCCACTGGTTCTGCTTTCCTCACATCCATCATCACTGTGGCATCTTTCACGTGAAGTAGCTTTGCTAACACAAGCTGCAATCTTTCCTTTGGCTTATCCGGTCTTTTTTTCACATTGACGGGTCAGTTCAGGTTGATTTTCATGTGGGCTTCCTTCAGGGGCTGTTGTTCAGCAGGTGTCAGTGTTAGTCCGGTCTTTAGGAAAGGCAAGGCAAGTTTATTTGTAGAGCACAGTTCATATACAAGGCATTTCAAAGTGCTTTACAGCTACATAAAATCACAAAAGGCAAGTAAAATCATTCCATGAAACATAAAAAATAATTAATTTAATTTAAAATGAAGAGTGCAGAATAAAAAAGCATAATTAAAAACTTTAAAAACAAAGCAGAAGAGAAAAAATAGATTAAAAAAAAAAAAAAAAACAGCTGTTAAAACTACTTTTGTTTTTGCTTCTAAAATTGCCAGACAGCCAGTGTAAAGACCTCAGAACTGGACTGGTGTGGTCCACCTTTTTGGGTCTTTGTGAGAACTCGTAAAGACCAAAAAGAGTTCTGAATGACCTGCAGTTGTCTGATTTTTTTAGTAGACCTGTAAAGATGCTGTTAATCAAACCTTCTGAAGATGAATGCATGGACTAGTTTTTCAAGGTCCTGTTGAGACATCAGATCATTTATCCTTGATATATTCTTAAGGTGATAGTTGCATTTTTCCAGATTTAGGTCTCTGAGTCCATCACTACACCCAGATTTCTGGCCTGGTTGGTGGTTTCTTGGTGTATAGATTGAAGCTCTGTGGTGACCTGGAATCGCTTCTCTTTGGCTCCGAAGACAATCACCTCAGTTTTGTTTTTGTTTAACTGAAGGAAGTTCTGGCACATCCAGTCATTAATCGTCTCACTGCATTTACCAAGGACCTGTACAGGGCCTCTGTCCCCTGGTGACATTGTAATATACATCTACATGCCATCTGTAGAAAAAAGTAGCACGAGCATTATGACTGTTTTTGGTGGTCGTGTCAGAAAAGGAGGGCATCCTTGCATTCCTCAGATGTAAATTGTAACAGAGGAGCTTCTGTGATTTTTCAGCTCTTTGGTGCCTCCTGTAGGCGGAGGTAACGCTGAGATTTTGTTTCCTCCATCATGACTTTGTCGTCACATTACCATTCCTTTAGGTACAAGATTACGAACTGTTTGTTTTTCGATAAACCATCACAAATTATCACGCAGCTGGATGACATTTTTAAACAGAGTTGAAAACCCAAAAATGGCCACAAATTTATACATGACTAAATAAATAAATAAATAAATAAATAAGATAATTTCTGCGTCTTGAAAGTCCAGAAGTTCGAAGTCTTGTTTTTTTTTTTTCTTGAATGAACGGGGCCCCTCCCACATCTATAAGCCCCTCCCACTTTAACCAGTATGGAAAATATGCCAAAAAACGTCTTTGTTTTTGTACTGGGGTCACTCATCCGTCACTCATCCATCACTCGTCTGTCACTTGTCCATCTCTCTTTCATATCCGAGCGCTGCATTGCCTCGTTTCAGGGTTCGTCTCCGTCCAGCTGCAACAACAGCTGGAAGCTCCGCCTCTAGCCGCAACAGCTGGAAGCTCTGCCTCCAGCAGCCTCGAACCGTCTTCCTGCTGGTCCGGGGACGTCCCGCCTCAAGCGTGCGGCTGATGTTTTCTCCTTTGCGGTCATTGACGAACAAACGAGAGGAAGCGTTCAATGATGTCATATCAAAGCGTCCGAGCACCTTTTAAGAAAAAAAATAATAAATCACTTCCGCCATTTCACTTGAGGACAGCAGAGGGCGCTGTTGTTGAGGAGCACGCAGATAAATGATAGGATTCAGTCAGAGCCCAAAATATTCTTGTTCCCTAGGCCAGATTATGGTTCACTCCCTCACCACCCAAATATTTCACTAAATATTTTTGCAGCAGATATAAAATAATTATCTAGCTGTAATTATACATTACTAAAATAAAGTCACTTCTAATATAGTTATATAGTTCACATGTGTCTAACTGAAGGCCCACAGGCCAAATCTGGTCCTCAGCTCCATTTAATGTGGATCGTTTTATCTGGTCCATGAAAGTGTTTAAAGACCAGATTTTAATGCAATTCAGTTCTGACATCAAAAAGTAGAAAAACTGAGAGCATCTGGTTTATATCAGAAAGTCAGGAATTAGTAAATGATTGGATAAGACTTTGGACAAAAATTAGTAACTTTTTATTGTAAACTTATTTAAAAAAAAAATTAAATTATGAAAATAATTTGAATTTCTATTACTTTTGTAATTTTATGTCAAAAAGTTGATATTTTCCCTCCCAAAGAATGGTATTTTAAGTTGAAAAGTCACAATTTTGTGACAGCTGTGACTGTACAATGAAAAGTGGGGAAAAAAAGTATGTCGTTCAAATTGTGCAACTTTCTGACATTTTCTTTTTTAAATTTGATTTTACAAGAAAAACATTTTGATTTTAGTGGGGGAAAATAAAATAATAAATAAAATGAAGGTCACAGTTTTTGTGAAATTTTATGATTTTATGACAAAAAATAAAAAATTGAGTCCTGGAACAAGTGGGAAATCTGACAACATAGGTAGTTAATAAAATAAACATTAACTGTCCCTTTGACAGTTGTGGCCCTTTAAGGGTAACCATGGTGATGATGTGGCCCTTTAATGGTAATACTTCTATACTGGGATCCCTTTTCCTCCTCCTCCTTTTTATTCCTGTTCTAAAAGCTGGTCCTGAGGACTTGGACAATTTCTTTCTTTCCTTTTCACAATGATAAATATGACAAATATATAACTATTTTTGTTTGTTTGGTTTGGATGTCTCAGCGGCACCCCCTCCAGCAGATGCTGTCCTAGGCAACCACCTATATGGACCTATATGCCAAGAGCCAGCTCTGCATTCAGTCTTCAGTAAATAAATGTAGACTGAGAAGTGTAATTTAAAAAACAACAAAAAAAAACCCAAAAAACAGGACATTTGGAGCTAAAAGGCTAAAATATCGACAGGAATACTGAAATTTATTTCAGAATTACATGAATGATTTCTACAGATTTCACATCGTGTAACAAGACTTTAATTAATCTGATGCTAAAAATCGTACAGCATTAGCCCATCATTAGTAGGCGGAGCTAATTTTGCTCGCTGTTGGACCATTACAGCGCCACCTGCTAGAAACAGGAAAATGGAAATGGAAACATTAAAGGTGCACGGACGTCTGCTCCATGAACAAGGTCGTTTTATCGGATTGGTGACATCATCAGTGAAACGTACCAATCAGAGGGCTTTTATTTTGACAGGAATGTGCCATGTGATGCATATCGAGTCCTCGCCTGAGAGCTGCTTTAAAAAAGAAAAGAAGCGTACGGAACCATATCAGCGCTCTGTGATGCGTGGAGGCTCCGCCCACACCGTTTTATTTTTGCGTGTTTTTTGAACTTCCTCCGTCTGCGACCCTCTTCATCCGTTTCTAGAAATCTTCTCCGGGAGAAACTGTGCAGCGCTTAAACAGATCTATTTTACTACACAACGACATGTGAACAAACGAAAAAAAGGAAAAAACAAAACAAAACATTTTTATATTCTTTTACGGAGGACGAAGAGAAAACGGAGCGTTGGGTTTTCTATCGTTGGCGTAGACGGAGGAGCGTCCGTGGCTAGTGTGTATAGGAACGTGTTTGTCGTAAATATGCCGACGTAGTTTTTCTTCTTTCTAACGCGTTAAAGACGACGGCGGTTCAAGAGTAGGCTCACTTTTTTGTACCGACTTCTTACGAAAAAACAGAACCATGAATAAATGAAAGTTCAAGAAGGAAAAGCGAGTCTTGTCTGTTTGTTCACCAGTAAAACAGCTAGGGGGCGCTAGAAGCAGCTCTTATTTTATTCCTTCTATTGTCCTGAGTCTGAGCCACTGATGAAAATAAAACTTGGCTTGTAAGTTTTTTTAAGTTTCATAGTGTACGTAAAAAATGATAAAAGCCAGTTTACCATGAAAAGTAGTTTTGCTCCAAATTTATATTTTATACAATATTACAAAATTAGTTAATAAATTACATTACAAAAATTTGCAATTTTATGACAAAAACATATGGCAAAAAGTTGTGATTTTATAAAATTCACTTTCTTAAAAATGAACTGATTTTTGTGGCAAAAAACACATTGCAATAATATAAAATTGGATTTGTTTTGGACAAAGTTTTAATTATTCTGCAGTCTTGCAAAAGTTGTAAAAAATTGTTACTTTATTTTAAGAAGTTGCAATTATTTTTTCCTTTTTGGTGTTTATAAAAAAAACATTACAAAATTGTTTGTTGCCCCTATAAAATCATTTTCTTAAATTTGGGGATTTTAGTAGTTAGTTTTACGGTTAGAAATCTAAATGATTAATTAAATTCTCCTGAAAGTTGGTACTTTTCTACAATTCTGCTATGAAAAAAACCATTTGATTTGTTGATGCATTTTAAAGTTTTAACCAGTCAAATTATATTAATCTGCCAATCGCAACGTTGTTAAATGTGGAATATACATGTATTGGCGCATTTCATTCTATTTGCTAAAAATCTGGAATAATTAGAAAGTTTCCATAAACTAAGATTACAGTTTAAATAAAGCCAAGATGATATCATAGCTTTGCAAGCTTCTGATTAACTGGAAACACACCTCAACTGGCATCATGGGAAAATCATAAAAAATGAGCCAAGGTATCAGTTCAACTTTATTTCTATAGCATCTTATTCCCAACAAAGTCATCTCTAGTTCTTCTGAGAAACCCAGATCATGACGCCCAAGAACAAATATATAAGGTGGAACAAAAGCATCCAAATATTTGGTATAAAGATAAATATGTGGCGGTCGGACTGCAGGTCGGCCACACCAGTGGGCATCTCACAGTGGCATTCAGTTGACAGGTGGAGGTAAACCCCAGGGTGGTCAGAGGATGGAAGGTTTGGGAGGCGAGGGGGAGCACACCACCACCACCACCACCACGTTAGCTGAAAAAAGGTTCTGGGCTCCAGGTTCCAGATGTCTGAAGATTCCATGTCCATCTGTCCAACAGTTCTTGTCCAGTAGGGACATCATTGTCTACCAACAGAGACGCTTTTGTGTCCCAGACACAGAGGTGGCCATCCACCCCAGAACTAAAGCCATTCTACTTATTTACATATATATGTATAAACATATACACACGTATATATATGAACCGGGAGGAGACCCAGAGGAAGACCCAGGACACGCTGGGCTGACTATGTCAGTCGGCTGGCCTGGGAACGCCTTGGGATCCTCCCGGAAGAGCTAGAGAAGGTGTCTGGGGAGAGGGAAGTCTGGATGTCCCTTCTTAGGCTGCTGCCGGTACCAGATGAGCGGAAGAAGATGGATGCATACATGTGTATATATATATATGTAATATGAGATTTTTTTTTTAAATGACTTGCATTGTTTCCTCCAGGTGTTTTAATGAGGTTAACACTCATTTCAAATTTTTATCTTCAAACATTTTTTTCCATTTCTTTCACAAATTCCACCGAACTGAATAAATTTCTGGTTTTGCTTTTATTTACCAAATAATGAAGAGTCAGAATAAAATTGTATTAAAAAGCAGGAACAGGACCAATCTTTCACTCAGTTAAAGTAATTTATTATTTTAATTATATTTTTACAGGTG
The DNA here is from genome assembly GCA_037176975.1 of Arrhamphus sclerolepis. NCBI lineage: Eukaryota > Metazoa > Chordata > Actinopteri > Beloniformes > Hemiramphidae > Arrhamphus > Arrhamphus sclerolepis. Next base: position 11,699,511 of record JBAMYA010000016.1, read on the forward strand.
AATATTATGTCTTCAAATGTATAAAAGTTCAATCAAAATAAAAAAATATAAAAAGGAAATTTGAAGCATTAAAAAAACCTTCCTTGAGAGCTGACAGAAAACACTTCAGCTGCTTTTCTGGTAATTTAAACTTAAGCATGAAAAACAGGTTTTTATGTTGCAACATTTCAGAACCAGTAACATGAAGTTGTTTCAATCCTCCAACCCTGCTACCCTTCAACGTCTCTGCCGTAAAAACAGATTCAGTCCTCAGACGTGCGTGATGGGCATGTCCAGCGTGGTCAGGGTGTTACCTGGGCAGGTGGGCAGCGAGAGCAAAACACGGTGGGGAAATGTTCGATGAGGATCTCTGTGAAGATGTTGACGGGCGTCAGAGCGGTCAGAGAGATGGAACCGTGACGAGGCCAGAGCAGGTTCACGCCGAACACGCAGGCTAAGTTGGATGCACTCATCTTGTTGACGAGACTCTGCTGAGACACCTGGACAGACAGGTGAGGAGAGGACACACCACCACACAGACATGGAAAAAAATTAAAAGATTTTATCTGTAAAACTTTCAAACAAGTCACATGGTTTATAATTTTAGATAAACATTGTTTCATAGTTTTCCACTTAAACTTTTGATCTAAAGCTTCAATATTCACCTCAAACAACATTTAAAAAAATAAAATAAAATAAAATTTACATGCACTTGACAAGAAAAACCTTTTGGTCTCTAAACCTTCCTTAAAAGTACAACAAGTCAAATGGTTGATTCTCAACTCAGGACTTTTAGGTTTTTTTTTTACATTCTTAGTTCACCATAAACACAAACGCGCCATATTTAAATACACAACAGACAAGTTGTGGTATGGCAAGCCAAAAAGTCAATTTTAATTGAACAAAATCACACCCCAAACAAGTGTTTTAAATATACGCATAGATTTATATTTTTCCTTTAAATCATCCTCAATGTTTTCCTTTTGTGCAAAACCTCAAATTATGGCAAGCCACACTCACTCACCCACAGAAACATTTTCTCTCTTAAATGTTGGCATTTTATCCTACTTAAGTGGTTTATATAGTTGAGTAATATGGGGATGCACAAAGTTCAAAAGCTAATGCAAATCTTTCAATAGTACAGCAATCCAAATGGTTCATAATTTTAGATATATGTCTTTTCATAGTTTTTCCACACATTCATTTTATTTTTTTAAATTCTCTTTTTAGTACTTCACTCTACCAAAATCAAGTTTCAGTCTTTTAATCAAACTATCAGGATAAAAGTTTTATATTATTGATTAAACTTCTCAGTGCCCCCCATTTGGGATCAATAAGTCTTACATGGGGTTAGGGTTGATGACATACCGTGTGCAGAAAACCCATCAGGTACTGGACCAGGCTATAGTTCAGTTCAGGAAGACTCTCCACGATCAGTTTACACCTGGAAACCCTCAGACTGGTCTCCACACCTGAGGAGTCAGACCAGACCTGGATCAGACCTGGACCTAGATCGGACCTGGGGTCGGTTTTTCAAAAGGTATCCGACAAGATTAAAAACAAACAAACAAACAAACAAACAATCTAGTTGGATTAAATTAGAAGAATAGTTTTTTTCAAAACAGATGACAAGTTTGTTTGATCCTGAAGATTTGGATCTGGATTTTGTAATCCAATCTAACCTTTAATCTGGATTAAATGCTACAACTGGGTTTTTCAAAACTTCTAGCAGGAATCTTGGATACTTTTGTTCCCAAATAACAGGACTGTCACTATCCCACCTTGAGAGGTGGATTCAAGCAGGATTAATAGAGTTTAGGACACACTTGGTACAGAAATGACTTGGAAATAAATCAGCGTTCTATAAAAGTGATTTTAAAGCACTCACACATATTTACAAACATATTTCCAATAAAAATAAAACCATTAACTAATGTTAGCAAGAGCAGTGATTGTCAACCCTGTTCCTCAAGGCACACTGTCCTGCATGTTTTAGATGTTTCCCTGCTAAAACACACCTGGCTCTAATTAGTGGCTCATTGACAGACTTGTGTAGCCCTTGAAGACCAGCTGATGGCCATCCAATCAAAAATGTGACTGAGCAGGGAAACATCTAAAACATGAAGGACAGTGTGCCTTGAGGACCAGGGTTGAAAAACACTGAGCAAGAGTAAGAAACAATTGCATAATAAGTCAGAAAAAAAAAAAAAAAAACCTACAGCAAAATGTACAAAAACTTAATTTCACATCTTCCACTTCTTGGGCTTCATTTACAAACAGTGTATACACACAAATCTGTGTGTAAACTATGCATGCAAACGTTTGACACGCAAATCTAAGATTCATCAATATTTTCTTACCTGAATTTTTTCTTATGCTGTGAACAAATTTAGAACCTCCTTGGACCATGTGTACACACAAATGAGAAAAGCCGAACTGACTTAGAGAAAGCAAACACGGACCTTTTTTAAGTACATGCAGAGCATATAAAACCACATTCATTAAAAAGAATTAACATTTTTTTTAATCACTAAAATGATTTTTAAGGAAAATGATGAAAGGCTTATCAACCGGTTCCAGTTGCCAGGGCATGTGTTACTGCAATTATGCGATTCTCTGGAGCATCTAAATTACCCGACACTTTGTTCTCATCCGATGCCTCATCAAGTCCTGTCCACCCTCGGTTTCCTGGCTACAGGTACAGTTCACAGAGAAATAGCAGACCAGCCTGGGATTTCACAATCCTCTCTGAGCTGAGTCATCCCACGGGTATTAAATGGCATCCTAAGGCTATTGAATGGAAATTTCCATATGAATCAGACCGATGTGAAGAAGAATTCTGTGGCAAAGCTGGAATACCAAATAGGCAACAGACTAAACCCATGTGCGCATCAAAGCTCCATTGATTGACTCAATGCAATACATGAACAGCACAAATTATAACCCCATTAACATGCAGATAATCTGTAATGCTGCCCACTTGCCAGGAAACACCTAGAACTCATTTATTTTGCAACAGTACAGTGGGAATGTGGTTTTTTTTGTTTGTTTTTGGCATCAACTTTTATTTTAAACTTTTTTTTCCATCTGGACCCCTGCGCTTCTCTGGGGATTCTATGTTAACAGCCCCAGTTATTGCTATAATGTGGTCCAAGCATTTATTTATTTATACTATCATCATATCTAGGAGACACTCTGGAAAAGTATTCATTTTCAAGCTTCCACCTTGGACACAATTGTTTAAATTTCTGTAGTTTAATTTTCTTTTTTGTTCGCCTTTTGGTGCCATCGCTTCTAACAAATTGTACTTTTCGGGAGATGGTGAATAAAGGCAACAATTTGTTCTCTTAAAATGCTAGATGTAATGATTTTATTTTGCATTAACAACAAAAAAAAGGTAAAATTATTTATCCAGCAGATGGCAATATTGAGGAGTATTAAATTGAGATCTAGAAAACCTTATCCCAAGATATCTGAATCAGTTTAATCCAATCTGAAAAAGGGGATTTGATTATCCAGACAATTTGGATCAAGATTCAAAGTTTTGAAAAACCCCTGAAACTAGATCTGGATCAGACCTGCATCAAACCTAGATCAGACCTGGTTCGGGATCAGAACTCACCCAGGAGCTCCTGGACCTGGTTGTAGACTCTAAAGGTGAGCAGCGGCTCCGGCAGCTCCCTCAGAAATGTCTTCAGGATCACTGCAGCAACATGGACGTCTTCGTACTGTTGGAAGTTGACGGGTTTCCCTGAAGAAGAAACTTCACTGAGATGGACAGAAAATAAAACGTTTGGTCCTGAAATGTCCTAACACCTACAAAAGTTTATTTTACAAAAACAAACTAAAAACAAAATTGAATATAATAAAAAGAAAGGGGTAAATACCACAAGTAACTGATTCTCACTGTGCCATTTATTTAATGAAAATTAATTAAAAAAACAGCAACAACAAAGATAATCTTAAACTCTAAATACCAGTCTCTAGTGCTGGGTAGAGGAACTGCCGCCTCTACTCACCAAGGTTGTAAAGCTTCTGGATATCTTTGATGATCTGAACTTGAACTGAACGTCTGAAGATTCCTTCCGTCATCAAACCTGAAACAAACGAAACTGAACGAGTCCACTCTTAAACCAGATAAGTTCTGGAGGATGTCGTCTTCAGATCTGTCCTCCAGGATGTGAGACGCTAACATAGAAGGTAAATGTTCATTTTTGGGTTCTACCTGTATGGGATTAGAATACTGCCATAAATCTCGCACGCGCATTACGACTCGTGAGCACGCAAATCATACATCTGCGCATGCATTTTTGACCCCCGAGCGCATTTCCAAGCACTCGCGAGTTGTTTTATATCCTGCATCTCTGCCTCCTGGAGCAATAATGTTGCCTGCGAGGAGAAAAACAGCTCGAGTGTGCGCAGAGTCTGCTCGCAATACTTTGCCCTGCGCACTCGCCAAAACTTCCTCTCTGTTTGCGCGCCAGTGTTTGTTTCTAGTAGGTGTTTTTGTCAGGAAGCGCATGGGGGCATGCGTGTTTGCGAGTCTCAATGTGCGCGCGAGATTTATGGCAGTATTCTAATCCCATATACCTGAACCAGATACACCAATGTGAAGGTTTCAAGAAATGAGCTCTGTTTTTCTGCGTAAAATAAAAACCAGGGGACTGGATCGAAACAAAACTGATCCACTTAGCTCCATTACAGCAACAGGGTCAGTAAGATCTACTGACTGGGCAAACTACCGCTCCAGGCACCTGGTGGCAGTAGTGGACCTCTTTAAGTGAATGTCCAAAAACCTGAATGAGCTGAATGAACCAAACAAAAACTCCACCAGAACCAAAACTCCTCCACAACCAGGAGAGACTCTAGTTCAACTTCCTGCTTCTGAGGGTGAATCTACCAGCTGTTGCATCATGGGAGTATTAATGTTACCCGATTTATCATTTTATTCTTTTTAACTTCAGAATAATAATTTATTAATTTCTGTTCAAATTTAGCAGAAGTCTTCAACACTACATCTCCCATGATCCTCTGCTACTCACCATGCTGCTTCAGGTGGTCAATGGTCTGGGACATGACAGGGGGGACAACAGCGCTGCGGTTCTTCTCTCTGATGCTTTCAGGAAACACAGTTATTGATCAGCAGCTGATTGATAGATTAACAAGCAGCAATGAAGTGATACGAGACTCACTACTGCAGACTGACTCCAAACTGCTGCGTAGGCAGAGGGGGGCGGGGGGGCGGAGTCTTCACAGAGGGAGGGGGGCTGTTCTTCTGAGATGCCATCAGATGCTGGTCATGTCTGGAACACACACACATGAACACACACACGCGAACACACACAAACGTGCACTATCAGCAGCATCCTCAGTTGGACGTCCAGCTGTTACCTGAGGACGTCAGCAGGGACAGACAGCAGGTCCAGGTCCAGGTCCAGGTGTCCTCTCAGCTCCTCCAGATAGTTCACATAGCGAAGCTTCTTCCCGAACTTGCGGCTGAAAACACATACACACATCTGGAGCAGGTGGAGCTCCACCCCCAGCTGGAGCCCTGCCCACAAGACTCAGGTGATGTCCTACCTGATCAGAGGTTTGAAGATGTTCCAGACAATTCTGATGAAGTTGGTCGGGTGAACGACGTACAGACTCTTCAGGTTCTTCTTATACCTGACACCCAGAAACAGCTGTTCAGATATATCAGTACAACATTGATCTGTCTTCTGATTGGTTGAGGGAAAAGATGTGACATCACGGAAGGTTTGTCTGCTGCTGCTTCTTCTTCTCTGGTAGACGTTCAGGAATCAATTAAGTTCTGGTTTTATTTCTGATTTGTTTATCTTTGATCTACAATCAATGATCTTTATAACAGTTTAGTTTTTGGAGGCATGTTTTACATGCATGTTAATAGATGTTAATAGTTGTGCGAGTCGTTGGCGTGGACCTACTTCCTGTCAAACTCGTCATATGCCTCTCGCAGCCATGCCAGTGACGGCTTGTTGCTGCTCCTCAGGCCGTAGTGGAAGTAGACCAGGATGTAGTCCATCTCCACGTAGCGATCCAGTGTGGACTTCAGGTACCTGGGTGGGACCATGTCATTAGCATCCACACTCGTAACCACTGCAACACTACGCACAAGGTTACTGACACTTCCAACGTACTCCAGCAGGAGGCGGTGGTTCAGCTGGTGAGATGGAGGGAGGCGGCAGCTGCTGAACACGATCAACTTCCTGCCGAAGCGGTCGTCGCCTGAAGACGAAGAACCAATGACGTTTAAATAAAAACAGAAATGCAATGACTTTAAATAAAAGAAACACGGTGATGTTCGAATAAAAAAAGAAACAGCGATAACCCTTTAAATAAAAATAGAAACAAGATTTTTAAATAAAAACAGAAGCAGGACAATGCTTGAATAAAAACAGAAACATGGCAACGTTTAAATAAAAATTTAAATGCAATGACATTGAAATGAAAATAGAAACTTTAACCAATCACAGCACAGTAGACCGACACTCACCTGAGACCTGGATGATGCCGTGGCGAGCAACGTCGTAGTACGGATGAGAAGGATCGAGACCACTGGTGCTGCTGGGAAATGACTGAATGTCGGGAGCGCTGCTCTGATCCTTTTTTTCTTCATCTTCCTCTTTCTGCAGCTCTGATACAGAACAAATATCAGAGAAGAAAAAGAAAAAGAAGACCCAGAACCAGAGGAGAAAATCAGCCCTGACATTCAGAATAATAAGTATATTAAACTTGAACTGGACAAAAGATCTAGGTGTGGCAAAAATCAAGTCTTTATTTAAAAATCAAAAGTTGTGGGCTGCTTAGTGGTGCAGTGGTTAGAGCAAGCAGCCCATTTACTGAGGCCACAGTCCTACAGGTTTGATTCCTGACCGACGACCCTTTGCTGCATGTCCTCCCTCTCTTTCTCTGCCCTATTTCCTGTCTCTACACTCTCAATAAAGGCCACTAGAGCCACAAAATCTTTAAAAAAATAAAAAGTTGCGATTTCAGATTTTACGGGAAAGTTGCAACAATACAACATTCAGAATTTTTGAGAAAGTCGTAATTTTACGTAAAAAAAAGTTGTAATATTAAGTTAAAGATTTTTACAGCAAAAACATGAAAATGATTCAACAAAAAGTTGGGATTCAAGAATTTAGACAAAAATGTACTCAAAAAATAAGCTTCAATTTACAGGATATTCGAAGTAGAGTGCTCAGCCATGAACCTCAAGGTTGATGGTTTGAGCCCTATTTCCTCTTATGACCACTGAAGTGTCCTTGGGCAAGACACTAAATCCCCAGGTAATTATGGGAGCTGACAATGTGTATGGGTGAAGGTCTGTAGAGTAAAGCACTTTGGCGCTGTAGGAATACAGTTGTAGCACTATAAGTGCAAGCCATTTACCATTTTACTATCTGGAACAGCGGGTTGTCCCCTCCTGGTTCCTCATCTTCTCCCAGAAACCTCAACTCCTCAGTAAGAGGGTGGGGTTGTGAGAGGAAAATAATCTTTTTGTTCAACAGGAAGTTTTTTCCTAAACATTTGATAAGAAACAGGAAACGATCTGAAGCTGAAGGAGACGCCCAGAAGTGAAAACCTGAACATTTAAAATATTTTTTTAGAACAAGCAGCAGCAGCTTCTGAACTGAACTTTTAAACCCACATTTACAAGACCAGACCCGGTCCTCAGACTATCCAGTCCTGTCCCTGTTTCCTCTCCCTGGTCCGAGGACACATGTCTACCAGAATCAAACATCTGTCTCACAGCTAAAGCTCAGAAGGAATGAGCGGGTTTATTAGTTCCGCGTATTTAAAATGTTTTACAGGTGTTTTAAAACTGTTTTCAGGTGTGTCCAGGTAAACTCACCTACTTCTGCAAGCTGCTCCAGGTCTGCTGACGCCATTTCTATTAAAAGAGGACAAAGTTTCAACTAAATAGATGAGTGAAAAAAAACAAAACAAACAGTAGCAGACCCTCAACAACTTCCTCAGATAGACAGGTAAAACACCTGAGTCTCCTCATTAAGGCGTCACAGCTGCGCCTGTGACGCTTCACCTGAGTTGCTGACAGCGGGAACGGAACCGTCACACTCACCTGAGCTCACTTGGGCCGCAGGGCGCCGTTGAGACTAGTCTGATGAAGCTGATGAAGACCTGAACCCGAATAAAAACCTGAACCTGTTTAAAACCGAACTTTTAGGGTTGAAGTTAGACCAAATTTCCCCCACGGAATAAGCTGTACGCATGCGCACAAAAGATGCAGGTGTATGGAAAGCCATTTCGGACAAAAAATACCAAAAAATAAAACTACATTAAGAAGTAGCGTTGACATAAAAATTAATAAACGTTCTGGAGGTGACATTTCTTCAGAGGACATAGGTTTATTTAAACTTAATTTCTTTCATTTCTCTCTATTATACAGTTATCCATGTTAAAGTTGCCATTTTATGTCAATAAGATATAAAATTAAAGTTGAAACACTGACATTTAAAATAAAATCATAATTTTTTTAAATTGACATAAACTTATGATTCTTTAACAGATAGCTGGAACTTTACAACATTTGAGATTTACTTTTAGAACAAAAAGTTTCAATATTTTTTACATCAAACATTCATTATTTTAAGACGTAAAATAGTTCTATGTCAAAAAGCTGTGATTTTGTGAAAAATGTCACAAAGTTGTGTCTTTCTTTCAACATTTTTACAACAAAAGATGCAAATTTTACAACTACAAAAGTTTGATTTTAGAACAAATATTTGGGGACTTTTATTAAAAAGTCACAGTTTTGTAAAATTCAATATTATGTTGAAAAGTTTGAATTTCTTAGTGTCAAAATTTGCCAACAAAACATGTAATTCTAGAAAAAATAGCACATCAAAAGGAGCCAGTTGAGGTGGTACGGACATCTAGTGAGGATGTCCTCTGGATGCCTCCCTCGATAGGTGCTCCAGGCATGTTTGACCAGAAGGAGGCCCCAGAGCAGATGCAGGACATCAGGCCTGTATCACAAAGCGAGATTTTGCTTTAGCTAGGTAACTTCAGGGTTAACCCTGGGTTTTCAATATTACAAAACTGGGCAATTGCTTATCGAGGTACATCACCTGGGTAACATACCCTGAACGGCTAACCTGCACCGGAGCAGGGTAACTTTCAGGATTGAATCCAATCTTTTATAAAGCCCCACTCACTGGCCAATCGGCTTTTCTGGGAAAATGACGTGCTCTCCCAGACAGCATTATTATTAGTGCCACTTAGAATATTTCTCTCTATGGCGCTGATTATTATATACAGTTATTGCACAACACACATCTTACAGACGTCGGCAAGATTAAAAAGTTTTATCTGCAAGACATCGCATGGAGAACGTTTGCTCATTGGTAAAATGTTGCCCAGATGTCGGTCCATAATGGAAGAATAGAATAAGTCAATTTTTGACATGTCATTTGTAGCAGGAGACTTTAGCTCTCAATGCATTGCCTGTTGAAAGATAACGGGTTCAATTACTGATCCTGCAGTTATATTTTGCTTTTGTAAAATGTTATAGTTTAAGTTTACAAGCATCGGCCCACTACTTTCTACCACAGCTCAACATCTGGATGGATTTTA
>JBAMYA010000016.1:11709204-11748028 GCA_037176975.1 Arrhamphus sclerolepis
CAAGAGTGCCTCCCAGAGGTGCTTGGGACCAATTACAATAACTTCAGTCTTATCTGAGTTAAGAAGCAGAAAATTTCCGGTCATCCAGGTCTTCAGGTCTTTAATGCAGGCATCTAATAAGGTTAATTGATTAGTTTCATGTGGTTTCAAGGACAAATACAGCTGAGCATCATCTGCATAGCAGTGAAAATTTATATTGTGCTTCCTAATTTCTACCACTAAAATTGTTTTAGAGATTTGTTTGTGGGGATGTGTTCCATTCTGCTGCTTTAAATCCAGCTGAGATGCTGCAACATGACCTCAAAAAGACCATTCATGCTGGAAAACCCTCCAAGGTAGCTGAATTAAAGCTATTCTACATGGAAGAGTGGACCAAAAAATACAGAAGACTCATTTACCAGTTGATTGTTGTCATCAAGGATTTCACAACCAGTTATCGGGTTTCGAGGGCGATTTAGCATCACATTGGTTTGGATAACTTTTTTCCCTTTAACGGATGAAATCATCATTTAAAAACTGATTTTTGTATTTACTCAGATTATAATTGTCTGATATTAAATTATGTTTGTCTGATAATCTGAACACATGTAAAAGAGACAAAACAGCCAAAAACTGTTTTTATACTTTATTACGTGATAATACTTGCATGTTGCTTTCCGGCTCCATATTTTCCATTTTGTAAATTTCCTACAACCAGACCCAAAGCTCACCGATGGTCGATGCTACCAGTGGCAGTTAAGGGACGACAGCGGTGGCTGGAGAGACGTTAAAAACGACCACGTTCTCGAAGCTCAGTACTCGCTGCCTCACACCAAAAGCATCAAGATCTACAACACGCCATATGGGTAGAGAGACAATACAGTACTACAACCCACACAAAGCTTAAAATAAAATCAGGAAAAGCAAGAAAAAGGATGATTTGTTTGTTTGTTCTGGTGTTTGCAGGGCGTTCAGCATTGACTTCAACAGGATGAGAGTGTACGGAAAGAGGCTGAAAGTCAGACGTTTGGATGACGGCAACACTGCATGGATCTGGTACTGCACCCTGAAACGAAAGTGGATCAAGTACGAAGAAAAGGTGGGCGCACCGTTGTGTGTGCATGTTTGTTTAGGAAGTCCGTTGATGGCTTTTCAACATTTTTCCTGGACAGGATTCAAAAGGCAACCCCAGCCCGGTGAAAAGCTCTGACATAGAGAGGAAGTTTCAGAGTAACCCAACAAGCTCTTTTGCCTTCAGCATCGGTGGTGAAACCTTCGAGATTAGATTCACAGGTGAAGCACGCTGAAATGCATAAAATGCTCATCATTCTTGAATTTAACTGGTCTCTTTTTTAAAATCTTCCTGTTTTCTTCTGTTTGTCAGAGATGCGTCAGGTGGGTAAAAAGAGAAAGAGGAGAGTCACTCGACGGCCGGCGTACCGACATAAGTAAGTAGGGATGGGCTGAGTTTCACCAATAATATTGATTAATGGAGGAAATCAGTTAATCCACCAATATATTTACAGTTAGTAGCAGTTAGTAAGATGGACAAAATTATTTCCTAATAAGCTTGAAATGAATGGAGTGTGCCAGAACCCGCCCCAGCCATTTTGGTGCCCTGACGAGATTATGGTTTGTCCCCATATTCTTGAAACTGTTTTTTTGTTTGTTTGTTTGTTTTGTTTTCCTCCTGGCACTTTGAGTGTTTAAAGACAAGATTTTAATGTGACTGCCCGTTCGATTCAGTTCTGACATCATAAAGTGATGTACTGAGGTGGAGAGCAGCTGGTTTGTCAAAAAGTCTTTTTGTTGTTGTTGTTGTTTTTAAATCAAGATCTTCATATTAAAGTTTTTCCAACAAAAGTGCAGCACTGAACGGACAATAAGGACAGAATGAACATGAGTGAATACCAATTGCAGCTGACACTTATTGCAAAAAAAAAAGACAAAAGCAAAGAAAAGAGAAATAAACCAAAAAAAAAAATCCCTCCCCAAACGCTGCCATTAAAAAAGATAAAGTACAAAAGAAAGGGCCCCCACACCTTATGGAACTTCTCATGTGATTTCTTAAAGGTCCTTTTATTCCTTACATAAGTCCTTATGTCCGTATTGTTGTAAAATAGAGTTTTGTACAATTGAAAGTTTGTCTTAATATTACAAAAGTTTGACTAAAATTAGCAACTTTTTCTTGAAAAATCATAAGTTTTTGTTGTAAAAATGAAGAAATATTTATAAAATCGTGACTTTAGTACTTAAAATTTGCTACTTTCATCTTGTGGCTGCTCTCCTCACCTCAATTATTCCATTTTTAATCAGTTGCACAGCCACATTGGCAATCCTTTCTGCATTTGTCCAGAACTTTTCCAGTCATAAGTGGTCTACTGTCTCATGCGGGGCCAGATAAAATGAAGTGGCAGGCCAGACTTGGCCCACAAGGGTTGAGTTTGATTCGCATCTTTTAGGGACTCTTTAAAAACAGCTTCATTTAACTCACATTTCTCAAAATCTTTCCTTTTTAATGTTTCTTTCAATATCTTAATGTGATATTGTTTTTGTTTCAGAAGTGGTCCAATAGCCGCGGGTTTACAGAACATTTCTCTGGGCTCCAAACCTCAGTGGCAGTTTGAGGGAGACAGCGGGAAGTGGCACCAGTTCAAACACAGGGTAGGTCACCTGTGAAGGGCATTTAATGTAGTCTTTTTTTTTTTTTTTTTACATGAGTTATATTTCTAAGTAAAACACGGTGAAGGGAGTGTCATTGTTTCAGCAGAGCGGCACTACGACTGAGTGCTCGGTGACCAGTGAGGACATTGAGAGAAACTACCAGCGGGACACTCGCGGGACCATGACGTTTACCGTGAAGAGACACTCGTACAAGCTGGACTTTGGAAGTTGAGTTTGTTTCAGTACTTTTGACACAATATATCCATCTACTAAAGGAATATTCAGTGTATTTCAGCAGTAGGGATCTGAAAGTGTCACTAAATAGTGTGATTTAGTTCATTTCAGTTCAGGCCAAACAATTTATTTCAAATATGTAAAGAAAAAAAAGAAACAGAATAATCCCTAAAAAGAAAAAGATACTATTGTTATTGACATATCTGAAAAGGAGTGGGAAGAAGTACAATTTATTTAATCCGACCCCTTCTCCAAGCTAAAAATGATGAGTTCTTCTGCCTCCTTATTCTAAATTATCCAATAACAAGTTTAGTTTAACAAGTTTTAAGACTCAAACAATAATCAGTTTACTTACTTAGTTATTCTATACAAATTATATAACAACAATTACAAAATAAAATTACCGTTGACATAGTACTATTCTAAAGATGTTTGCTTTTTGTTTTTTCTTTGTTTTGTTTTTTTCTTGTCAAAATATGCATGTTGTGAAACGTTTGGGTTAAAAAAACAATAACAAATATTTCATATAAAATATGTGAATTATAAGTTCAGTTAAATTACAGAAAACAGGATTTAAAACTGATTTTTTTGATAGATAATCGGAATGGTAAGTTAGAAATGCTGATAAAGCAGCAGGAAGTGCATTTAATTTGAAAGGGGGCCAAGAAACTGTGTGTACACATGCATATGTACATATACAGTATACATTTATGTTAACACATTAACATGGAGCTTGTTTGTTTGTTCTTTTGTTCTTTTGCAGCGATGATCCAGACGAACGTTAAAACCATGAACACACGCAGGATCAGACGCTTGTTGGTTTGAGCATTACAGATGATTTCAAAAAAGAAAAGGAAAAAGAATAAGACGGTGCAATGCTGTGCTTAGTGCACTTGTTTTCTGTGTTTTAGATGTTTTTATTGTTGGCATTTTCTTTTCTTGCTTATAATGGGGGAAATGAATGCTGTGTTTACATCATTAATTTATATATGAAACTGGGATATGATGCAGTGTCGGCTTTTTGAGATGCGCAGGCTCATCCTAAACACCATGTTTCCACTTGTCGTCTGTCTGAAATATGAACCGTGCCCAGCGGAGTTGAACCGAAGGGGCTACATCCGTCCCATCAGTCAAATGCTTGACTCAGGAGGTGAGGAAACGTGCAGTTCCTTGAATCACCACAAGGGGCTGGCTCCAATATTAAGTCACTCCCCATGTTAAATGTACAGGGATGGTTTTTTTATGTTCCTCACCAGATAAAATGATTTAAAGTCACAAATTTATGCTCAAGCCAATAAGAAGGGCCTTACTCAGTTACATTTATTTATGAAGTAATGTAATATAATACATTATAAATCCAACTTTTATTGTAAAATCATGAATTTTAAAAAAAATCACAACTTTTTAACTTTATACCGCAACTTTTTGTTGCAGCTTTTTGACATAAAATTACAACTTTATGCCCTAAATCTTCAATATGTGTTGTAAAATTGCTGATGTAAGAGAAAAATGACATCTAAAGTTCCTCTTAATCATGACTTTTTGATGTACAATCATGAAATTAAAAAAAAAAAAAAGTGTCAAAAATTGCACCTTTTGTAGAACTGCACATTTCTGTTTTAACAATGTCCATTTTTGGGGTTGTAAAATTGTGATTTAACTTAATATTGGAACATTTTGTTGTAGAACTGTTAATTTCTGTTGTAAAATCACAATCTTTGTGTGTGTGTCTGTAAAATATCAGCTTTCAAATTTTTTTCATGAAAATCACAAATTTTTGTTTGTAAAGTAAATTTTGTAATATCACAACTTTGTTATAAAAGGCTATTTTTTAATTAGCCTAGATCTAATTTTTTTTTTACCAAAATCATGAAATCAGGTAATTTTCAAAATAGTTACCTTTGAGCAAAAGTTCTCACATTTTTGTTGTAAAATCAAAAATTTCCCAAAATCATGACTTTTTGATGTCAAATAATTACTTCAAAAAAATACTTTTTATTGTAGAATCAGGAAATTTACAAAATTGTGATTTTGAAAAAAATATATAATTTTTGTTGTAAAAATCTCAACTTTTTTTTTTTTTTTAACATAAAACTTCATAAGACTTAATTTCCAAAACCACTAAGTTTTTATTGTAAAAAAATTGGAAGCTGCTAACATACAGGCTTTCCTACGAAAATAAAAATCCAAATTTGAAATATTGAAACACACAAAAAAGCTAAAAAACAAACAAACAAAAAAAACAAACAACTACATGACAACTACATATAAAAAATCCCAGCGGTTCTTCCAGATGTATCACAAGTGAAAACGAGGCTTGAACTCTGCCTGACAGTCAGACACTCATGTAATGTACTGTACCAACCTAGACCTCTTATTCTATCATTCATTGTTTGTTAAATTAACAACGTGCCACAGTTGATTTATGCTGAATCATATTTTAAACCTTAACATGCCTGATATCCTTCGCAATTCTAACTCCTCATGCTACTACACGTGTGTTTCTGGTTTGTTTGTCCTATTTGCTGTGAATATTCTTCATGACACCAAAGTGATGTGTTCTTAGCCATTTGGACGTCTTTAAAGTTAATCAAAAATCATTGGTGGAAGAGGCATGAAAGAAAGAATAAAGATTAAAACTTTAACCACTGAGTCTGTCTTTTGTTATTATAAGGATGTTTCAGAAAAGAAAGTTGTTTTTTTCGTTGTCGTTATTGTTGGTTTGGGGTTAAAAAATATTGAAAAGTTTATATAAAATTGTCAAAACATACGGTATATCCAGATGTCATATATTTATTTCTAGATATGAGAGCATATAATATGTATATTATAGAATATAATATGTATATTATACTGTACTGTGATAGGATGACACCTGTGCAAAATGTCCAGTCGAGAAATTTCCTCACTCAGTCGGTGGTATTCTAACAAAGTGGAAGCGACTGGGAACCACAGCAACTCAGCCATGAAGTGGTAGGCCACGTGAACTGATGGAGGGGTCAGTGGATGCTGAGGCGCGTAGTGCATAGCGGTGACCAACCTTCTGCAAAGTCGATGGCTACAGACCTCTAAACTTCATGTGGCCTTCAGATTAGCTCAAGAACAGTGTGTAGAGAACTTTGTAGAATAATAATATTTTATTTTGAGGAGCCATCCAAGTCACCCAAGGTCACCTTACAAGAAATGAAGCCTGAAAAATAGAAACAACATTAAAACAAATCATCAATATAAAAGCAAGTGGAGTGCACAGTGCACAGTTATGAAAGGTATGCCAGTTTGAACACCCCTCCCACAGAACTGTCATGAAGAAAGGAACCAAAAGTGAAACTGAATTCTCCGTTCATGAAATGGAAAGTTAAAAATACTGCGACTGCTGTTCCACAGGTTCCTTCTTCAAGTCAGCTGATCCATCTAGTCGTTACCATGTATTTCTCAGAGGTAAGAGTAAGTCTGATTTAAAGCTGGTTCTTATTCCTATTTGTTAAAAGTGTGGTCTTGTCATGCGGCGGTTGCGTCTGTTGCTTGCAGGAATATGAAGACAGTGGGTGGTGTCTCCAGGACCCAACAGGTCTGTATATTACATTTTCACTTCTGAGTTTTAGAGGTTTAAAGGTCTCTGAAATCATTAAGTTCAGAAAGAATGACTCCAAAAGTGTCCAAAAACCATATTTTTGGACAGGCTGGACAGGAACTACTGCAAGTGCTGGGAAGCAGTACAAATGGCAGCTGCTTTTCGGCTATCAGTGGTTCCAGATTGAGAACGATCACGTGATCGAGACTCACTACTGTCATCCCGGAGCGACGGGAATCACCATCAACACCAGCCAAGGGTCAGTGGGATGTCAGTTTATCTGGAAGCTCCTCCCACCTCGATGAAGTCAAACATAAACTGGTTTTAAGGCCCTAAAGCAGATGTGTCAAACTCCAGTTCCTCCTGGGTCACATCATCACCATGGTTACCATTAAAGGGCCGCATCATCACCAATGTTGCCGTTTAAGGGCCGGTTATTCATTACTTTCTCAACCAGCTATTTTGTCAGATTTACCGTTAGTTGCTGGACTCAGTTGTAAAATACAATAAAAAGATAAAACAATTATTATTGTCACAAAATCTGAAATTTCGCAAAATCCACAACTTTTGTCATAGAATCACATAATTCCATTATTATCACAATTTGAAAATAAATAAAAATAATAATTTTTTTTATAAAAAAAAAGAAAAAAGGAGAAGCTAATTTTGTTGTAAAATTGCAACAAACCTTTTATTTATTTATTTATTTAACAGCGGAGATTTACTTTTTTCTTACTGGAAAATATCAACTTTTTGCAACATTGTGATGTTAAATTACCATAGTTTTGTATAATTACAACTTTTTGTTCTAAAATAGCTGTTTTTGACAAAAATGATCAACCTTTAGTTGGAAAGACTTTCTGACATAAACCAGCTGCTCTCCACCTCAGTTATTCCACTTTTTGATGTCAGAACTAAATCAAAAAACTTAATTTCCTCAGAAATGTTCTAGTTAGAGGTTTAGGATCATCTTTAAACGCTCACTTATAATCCCCAGAAAAAAACAAGTGTAGGTAATACTAAGTACCCCCATGATCCAGTAGTTTGTAGATCTATGCTTAGCAGCAATTATTAAAAGTAGCCATTCCTGTACAATTTTATCAGACTTTAACTCGGTTGTGGAAGAATTATGGTCCACTCCTCTTTGCATGGTTGCTTTAGTTCACATGTCAAACTGACAAAAATGTGCATTTTTGGTTAATAATAGTCGTTTTCAACAAAAAGTTTCAAATTTATGTTGCAATTCACTTTCATTTTAAAAATGTCAAAAACTATGTTGAAAAGTGGCCTTTTCTTTAGGGAAAATGTTGTAATTTTTAATTTAAAATGACAAAAATAATTACATTTTTCGTACAAAAGTTGTAATGTTTGAAAAATTGTCATAATATGTGTGATTGTAAGGACTAAAAACAGTTACAATTTTAATTGCATGCTGTTTAAAAGAACAGTTGCATTTAAAACACTAAACCAGGAGCTAAGTATAAGCTTAGTCAAAGTTCATGATTTCAGGATAAAAAGTTGCAATTGTATGACTTTATGATGAAAAACTAGTTTTTGTCAAAATAGTTCAGATTTTATCATTCGATGACAAATTGATTTTTTTTTAAGTCAAAAGGTTTCCATTTTGTTAAATTATTGTTCTGATTATTTCAAAAAGTCTTGGTTTTAGACAAAAAAAGTAGATATTACAAAATTCGCAATTCGCAAACATTGCAACGACTCAATTTTGTGAAATTTGTGATTTTTCTTTTTCAACTAAAAGTTGTTAGTATGAAAAAGTCAGTATCAGGAAAATGACTTGATATTGCAAAATAAGTTGTTTTATAACTAAAAATGTTTTTTGTGTTTCACAAAAATGTATTTTTTTTAGTTGTTTCTTTACATGACAAAGGTTGTTGTGAAATTGTGATAATAAAGCCTCGGTTTTATGATATAAGCTGCAAATTTTGTGAGTAGACAGTTTCTTTTTAGATTTTCTGATTGAATAACTTTGCTGGGTTTTGACAACATAGCTGGTTGAGAAAATAAAATAAAGAGACTGTTAAAATAAAATATAAATACCGGACCAGAAACTGCTTTAAACTTTACCTGGAACAGCGTCATGAATGTGCTTTCACAGGCAGGTGTTCATCGACTTTGAGAAGATGCAGACGCGCGGCGCAGCAGTGAGGGTGCAGAGACTGGGCCTCCTGCCTCACGACCAATCAGAGGACGTGGGCTGGTACTTCAGAGACGACCAGCTGTGGTGCGAATATGGATCCCAGGTGAGGAAAAAAACCTAAAGCTGTAAAGTTAATTTGACTTCCAGTGGATTCACCCGTTCTCTCCTTCAGAGCTCCAGCCGGCTGACCTCATCCATCAGCAGTAAAGACATTGAGAAACACTATGCCCAGAACCCTCGGGGTACCCTCCGGTTCACCATGGGCTCTACGGGCTACTGCATTGATTTTTCCAGTACGTGATGTTGATTTTTATGTATGAGACGACTTTCACGGTGACTTCAAACTAGTGTTTGTTGTTTTACCTTTTAGCCATGACCCAGACAAACATGGTCACAGGTTTTCGCAGGAATCTACGCAGGCGTCCCAAGTTCAACTCTGCAGGGTGAGATGCAAACCTCCCTCAGTTTCCACCAGAGATGCCTCCAAATGACCTTTGACCTGATTTTATCTTCGTGTCCCTTCAGCGTGTCCTCCATCCCAGTCCCGTCCACGGCTGCCGCCCCCCAGAGCTCTGGGGCGGGCTTTAAGTGGGAGTTCATGGGTGATGAGGGCCAGTGGACAGAGTACCAGGCACATGTAAGCGTTCACACTTTACACATGCGGACATGTTTGTGCCAAACATCCGGGACCTGGCGTCAGGCAAAACTAGTCGACACAGATGGGAAAAAGCAATGTGCTTCTACTGTATTTCACTCCTAAACACGTTGTTAAATAACAGTTTCTGTGTTGATTATTGTTTATTCAAGTTACAAATATCATCAGGGTCGTACACGTACATTTTTGGGAGTTGGTGCTGAAGCTGACAGGAAAGGCTACACTACTTTTTTTTTTAATATTATTACATTTTTTGTATGAAAGCAAAAGTTTCTGGTTAAACTGAAAATTTTGCAAAATAGCATTTTTTTTTTTGACACAAAATTACGATTTAATGTTGTAATATTGTAAACTTAAACTAAAGATAAAAACCCAAATCTTTGTCCAATATATGTTTTGATTTGAATAGATAAATATATTATTATATGCATTATTTTCTTTTTTCAGACAAAGCGGTATGATGATGTTTCATTTACCTTGACATGTTTCGTCTGACAGCCTGCAGTCTTCTTCAGACGTGTCATCTGATGTGTTGTTGACGTGTCGTATCAGCTGTTCTTCTAGATCTAGATCTAGATCTGGGCCTCGTCTGGCCCAGAGGTCATGATCTGGACCAAATCTGGGACAGACGTGGCCCACAGAGATATAGAGATTATCTTTTTCTGCTTTGCCTCAGTCCATTTTAATGGGGATATTCTTAAAAAGAGTCCCTAACACATGTCTGCATCGTTTTATTTAATATTCACTATCTGTGCGGCAGAGGAGGATTTACGAGTGTATGTTTGCAGATATGTTCGTTTGACAGCGCCGCCATCGAGAGACAATACCAGTTGAACCGTCAGGGCAGTCTGCAATTCAGGATCAACAGATTCTCGTATACGCTGGATTTTTCAAGTAATACGCACACATATCACTACATTAATGACATAAATTGTCATCTGTTAATCTGTCAAACATCCTTGGTCTGTTTTTATCGCAGGAATGTGTCAAATAAATAACAATATTGGCACCACAAGGACAGTGAGGAGAACTCTCCAGATTCAACAACCGAGCAGGTCAGCAGGAGCAGCATGTCCCTTCACTTATCTTCTGATAAAGAATAATTCTGCTTTGTTTGGTCTTTATTAACAGACTCATTCAAAAGCCCCTAACTATGCATTCATTTGTGGCTTTATATCATATTATTTGATGAGGAGCATAAAAATTGATTCACTGTACAGTTGTGATGGATCCAAAATCTATAATGGACCCCAAAACTGTTTTTTTTTTTCTTCTATCAAGCTAAATATGTTTATTTATGCTGGAAAGTTGAACAGTTTAACATGGAAGTCAATGGAGACTGACTCACTTCTGAAGCAGGCCTCTAGTGGTCGGTACAGAAACTGTGTTTGACCTCTGACTTCACAAGCGCACTTCTTGCAGGTCGACCACTGAGCTGCTACTTCGTGATCAGTTATGCAGTTATACATCAAAAAGTTGTGATTTTTTTTTTGTGTGTGTGATTTTCTTCAAAAGTTGAAATTCTATGACAGAGTTTGGATTTTAGTTGAGGTCACAGGTTTGTAGAGTTTGGGATTTTTATGACAAAATTTACATTTGATGTCAAAAAGTTGCAATGTTATAACAAAAGTTAGCTTTATATGACAAAAAAGGTTGTGATAATGCAAAATTGAAAATTTTGCAACAAAAATTTGATTTTTAGAAGAAAGCTACAATAAGAAGCATGAAATGATTTAAATTCATATTTATATGTTCAAAAGTTGCAGTTATTTTTAATAATTTTTTTCTAAAGTTGAAATTTTGTGTCAATATTTGACAACAAAAAATTTCAGTATGAAAATAAAATGCTGCAATTTTACAAAAAATCTGAGATTTTTTTGTTTGTTTTGCAAAACTCATAATTTCATGATAAAGAGTGGGATTTTTTGTTAAACTTTAAGTTTTCTAAAAATGTTTTACAATTTTATGACTCAAACTCACAATTTTGTGTTAAAATTTTAAGTCAATACATTACAACAAAAAGTTTCCAGATTAAAATAAAGATTTGTGATTTTTTTTTTCAACAAAATTTTCAATTCTGCAAAAGTTTTAATTTAAAGTTTGGAATTTTGTTTTTGTCAAACTCACAGTTTGGTGATTTTATGATTTTACAGCAAAGTTTTGACTTGATGTTGAAAAGTTTTGTTAAATTTATGACTTAATGATAAAAACAGCAAAATTCAAGATTTCAGATTTTTGCAATTTTTATGGGAAAAGGTTTAAACTTTCCTTAATTTTGTTTCTTGACAAAAAGTTGTAATACACATTACACATACATTTTACAACGAAAAGTTACATTAAGTTAAAAATTTGTGATTTTACAGCTAAATGCAATTTTACAACAAAAAACTGTGTTTTACAAAAATTGGAAAATTCTTTGAAGAAATGTTTCTACATTTATTTTGTGCTGTTTCTTTCCATCTTTGATGTGTTTAAATCTCCTCCCAGTCCAACGAGGTGGCAGTTCCAAGATATCGGGGGAGTATGGAAGGATTACTCCAAAGTAAGACGCCACTTTCTCTGTACCACTTGTGAAATGTCTCTGGTTGTCAACAGGACTTCGAATTTCTTCATTGCGCATTGTTTCTGTCATGTCACAACAGGGAAATTGTCAGTGCACCATTTCCAGTCAGGACATTGAACTCCAGTACCAACAGAACCCGTTATGCACCATGATGTTTACCACGAAGAACTTCAACTATGAACTCGACTTCTCCAGTGAGCTGATAAGATGAAACTGCAGTTAATCTTAATTTTTGTATCTGTTAATGTCTCACATCTCAAATGTGTCTTCTTGTAGCCATGACTCAGAGGAACCTGTCCACAAACACCGTGAGGTCAGTGAGACGACTTTAGCACCAACAGATCCAGAAATCCTACAGCCAATGCTCCTGCCCGTCTGTCGTGTTTTAGATTTTAAATTTTTGTTTCCTACAAACGGCCTCTTCTGTTTTGTTGTTTTATGACTTTATACAGTCATGTTAAAGGGTTAGTAGTCCTTTTGAGCCAATATTTTATGTAAAAGCAGAACAAAATAATAATTATGTGATCATAGTGTGCCTTAAGGTTGATTTATGCATCAAAGCTAGCAGCATAGCTGTGAATGCCAGAGACATGTGTAGTCTACATGAGTAATTGCTACACATAGGCATAAATGAGGTTTTATCATGAGGCAAAATATCAAAGTTTTTTTAAAATAATGACATTTTTATTTAACCAAAATGAAGAGAGTATAATGTGGGCCATAATAAGTAACCCAGTTCTACATTAGCTTAGATCCATCTTCAGCAGCAAAAACTTGAAGTAGCTGTTTCCTGTATGACCTCTTCAGTGTATCACGTAATTGTAGAGGAATTTTTTAATTCTGCTTTACAACCTTTGCTTCAGTCCATTGAGGCTTTTGAACATTCTCTTATACACGGCTCTGTTAACATCCCTCCCACATCAATATCATCCCATTTCATGACACATATTCTGATCAAGCTTTACCCGTTTAACAACATGCAGTGTGGTTTGCATTAAATGTATAAAACTGAAAGAAACTACAGTGCAAACCCAGCTTCAGACACTTGCTGATGTTTTTCCCTCTAGGCACAGTGTTAACAAACACCTGCTTTCATAGAGGTCCGCACACCTGCTTGATCAATTTCAATCAATTCATCGAAAACCAGGCTGCAACATACACTTTTGAATCCTACGCAAGCATGAAAGAGACACTTAGTATTGCCCCTCTTTCTACTCTTTCATTTTCTTTTCCATCTTTTTTTTAATGTTATGTGATGGGATGTTGGGAAAAGTTAAAATTGTATGTGTCTAACTGTTTGATCAGGTGATATTTTTATTGTTTTTACAGAAAAACATAGGAGTTTACATGGATGGACAAAAACATTTGATTTAAAGTTGGAACTATTGAAGATTTATTTCAAAATCTAGCAACAAAGCTGTTGCCATAAGTTTAACTTTATTCTTTTTTTTTTAAATTCATGGATGTGTAGGTATTTGACAAGTTTGTGACCTCATCATATATAATTCATGTTTCTTTAACAAATCCCAGTGGTTTGGTTTAGTTTACAGCCTATGAGACTCTTTTAAGGGTTGCCAGTCAGTTAATTTATTTTTAAAAAGTTATTTTTAGTCTGTGGAAACTGATATGTTCTTTAATAAAGCTTTAAAACAATTCAGAATTCTGTCATACATGTTCTTTTTGATTTCCCTGTTTTTTACCCCTTTCATAAGGAAACCTCTGAAACTTTTACAAAGGTCAAAAGAGTTTTAATGTTTCATGTAGGTAAATCTTAAAATCAATCACTTTGGAAACACACAAAGAAAACTGAAAAACATAAAAGTCAGTTAACACTTCACTTGCTTATCTGATCTTGTTGTTTTTGAACCATAGTTTTCCACAATATCTATAAAACATCACTGATGCTCCGCATTTACCAGAGCTAGATCTCGTAAAATATTCTCGATTTGCTTTTATCTGGGGGCCATGAAGGAATAAAACAAAAGAAATCACAATGCTGCTGACTACAGTGCTGCAGGAAAAAGAACCCACACTGCCCTCTAGCAGTTGGTAATGGAATTACAGTACGTTGCTTGGAGACGGTGTAGCGCAAGGATGTCAAACTCTGTTTCATCCTGGGACCACATCATCACCATGGTTACTGTTGTTCTTTACTTTCTCAAGCAATCTGTGTTGTCATATTTTCCACAAAAAAGTGAATTTTTGTCTTAAAATTTCAAATTTCACAAAAAATTGTGACCTTTGTCATAGAAATTGAACTGTAAAGTCACAACTTTTTTTAAAGTTTCAACAAATTTTAACAAATTTCACTGTAAAATTACAGATTTTGCAAGCTCAAGTCTAATTTATTTTCCAAAAGCAAATAATGCACACATACTGCATCACTAAGTAGAAAGTGATCCTCTTCTTTTCTGTTAACCAGTTTTCTCTACTTTATACATCTTTTTGTCGTATGTTTGAGCTTTTATTGTAACACAATCCATTATGTATTCGCTTACATCGCACCACACCTACACATTCATCACTATTCTGCACACACCGCTTCATCACTGTCTTGTCTCGTTGTCTGTCCTGTCCTTTGATGTTTCAGTATCTGTGATTTTAGTTGTCTCTGACAGAATCAGGATTTCAGGCATTAATAAAATATGTTTGATCAGACTGTCAAAAGTGACTGACACAGTCATTTACACCACACACCGACACATCAAAACACACACACACAAAAAGCTGCAAGATTAAAATGCATATAGATAGATAGATAGATTGTGACGACTGACGACTGTCTTCCCCTAATTAACTGTCTCTTTGTTCCTCAGGTGAAGTGGGTGGGGCTTGGAGTTTGACCCAACTGGGAGCACCTGGGCCAGTGTTCCCAGTCTATTTAAGCCCAGCTGCTCCTCACAGACAGGGCTGCTTATTCTTTCCCCATAGCAAGCAGTTCTGGTGGTTTTGTTGGGTTTCTTGTCTTGGTTGTGTTTAGCTGGTTTAGTTGGTTTCGTTTTGTCTTGAATGAGTTAGGTCTGGTGTTGGTTAGAGTCTTGGTACTCATTTGCTTTACTTTAGCTTGGTCCTTGGTTTTGTTTATCTCTCCTGTTGATTTAATAAATATTCTCTGGTTTAAAATCTTTACAAACAGTGTGTCTCTTTTGTTTTTGTCATGTCCTCATGAGTCGGGTCGTGAGATAGAACTTCAAAAATATATCTGACGTTAAAAGGTTACGCCAAATTCTGACCTTAACAATTATTTTTTGCTATAAAATCTTTTGCTAAATCCTGACTTTCTGATATAAATCAGCTGCTCCCCACCTCAGTTATTCCACTTTCTGATGTCAGCACTGAATTAAACAGAAACATCACTGAAATTTCCTCAGAAATCTTTGTTATAAATATGCATGTATTGGGGGCCAGATAAAACCAAATGCAAGCACATTAAAAAGAAGACAATTTGATTAAAAAAAAAAAAAGGCAGAATACTGTATAGAGGCTTTGTAAGCAAAACTATATAAATGGTGAAGGAGCTCAAATGTTCTTGAAAATATTGAAAATGACATTTGTTGTAAATTTCACGCATTGGTTAAAATTTGAGAAAACCACTTCTCATTTATGTAGCAACATTGTATGATGTGTAGACTCACTAATCTAATTTTATATAAGGCTTTTGTACATGTGGTGTTTTTGTTATTTTTCTTTATTCGATTTAAACATTTGGATTTTTTTTCAGTTGGGAAGCTTGTAACAATAGGAATATCCTCTCAGGGATTTTGATTTAGGTCCTATCTTTTTCTTTTCACGCCCCACTTCCCTATCCTCATCTTGACCATGTTTATTTAACAAAAGCTGTTTATTAAATCCATAAACACATGATAACACACTCTGGTTAGATAAGTCATATCGAATGACCTCACAACATATTCAAGCTCACCTCCAGATTACAAAGTTCAACTTTGCCTCACATACAACAAGAATCTTCCCTGTTGTTGGTTACAGAGTATTTTTTTAAAAAAATATTTCAGAAGTGTTTGTGCTGAAATGCTGTACTTGGTTTTCTCAACATGGTGCTGGATATTTGTCCAAAATCTCCTGTTTGGTCTCGTCTACCCATAGAACATTGTTCCAGAGCTCTTGTGAACCTTGAACCTGCTTCTATTTTATTCATATTCACATGAGGCTTTCATCCAAACAAACCATACTGGTTCAGCCTTCTAATCGGGCTGTCATGGTTGTTAGATTTAGCGTAGGTCAAACCACGCAAATTTTCTGGGACATCTTCCACTCCTCAAAAGATTAATGGCTGTCTTGAGCACTTCCCACTTGTAAATTATCTTTACTGCTGTGGAAAATCTTTGGAAATTGTTTCAGAAGCCTTTCCAGATTGATTTACAGCAATTACAATGGTTCCTCTAAGACCATTGCTTATGTCTTTTCCTCTTGGCACTGTGTTAATACACACCTGAATACTCCAGGCCCCCAAGCTACTAAATATTCTAACTTTCTTGCTAGTCTGAACGCCTGATGATCATCAGTTTAATCAAATACTGGTCAGCAACACCTGTCTGCTACTTGCCCACATAAATTTAACCTGTCTGTTTTATCTCAGTCTCAGATAAAATACAGATTAGCTACAATACAGATTCACTAAAACACAGACCAGCAATAATACAAATTCATTACAATACAGACTACTACAATACAGACCAGCTACAATACAGATTCATGACAATACAGATTTGCTACAATGCATAAAAATAGGCTACATACTGCTACAATACAGATCCACTGCAATACAGACCTACAGGAATAATAATAATAATGATAATTATAACTTTAATTTAATAACTTTTACCTTGCAGCACTCTCCAGAGAGCTACAAGGTAATAATAAAGGTAATAATAAAATACAAACATCATAGCCATGTCAGCAGTCAGAGGCTTCCATCTCTTCCTGGACATGCATCTACAAAGAATCCTGGAGGAAACTTAAATTCTTACAGTTGCTGAAACTTATTATAACTATCAATGTTGAATTCAGCTGAACGTTTTATTGGTGTTTGTTCGTTTTACACAAAACTGACTTGAGCACGTGAATAAAAGCAAAAACAGAACTTTATTAGCACTTTAATCGCTAAAGAGTTAAAGTGGAGATGATGCGGATCAATAAGTGTATTTCATCAACTTCCTCGCAGCTACGTGTCCTCCTGGACGTAACCTCCGTGAGCGCGTCCTCGTGTTCGGCAGACGTGGCAAGAAGCGTCCCCTTTATCATCGTTGGCCCATCTGATTGGTCCTTGGGTCGGCGGTGACCAATCGGAGGCATATGCGATTACCGGACACTATGACGTTGCTCGCGGAGGCGGAGCTGCGTACGAGGTGGACCAATGAGAGCGGGAGAAATTTCCACGGCGACGCGGGGTTGGCTGAGGCGGACCGAGACGCCTTTTGTAGCGGGGACGGAGAGCGTGATGGTCGTTGTGAGGACAGAAGTTTGAGACGGTTAGGACCAGGTGAAGTCGGGAGACCAGGTGAAGTCGGGAGACCAGGTGAAGCGGAGCTGCGCGCGTACTCAGGTGAGTGTTAAAGATTTGAATGTAACTGAAGATTTCAGCTACTTATTAGGTCTGTTTAATGAAAACCTGTCAGAATTACCGAGTTGTTGTTTCCACCGTAAACAGATTTAACTGTTAACATTTCTGGGACCCCTGAAGCTCTGGGACGCCTCCATCTCCCAAATGAAGCATTATGAGTTTAAAATAGAAATTAATAACACACTCACCCTATCAGGACCACCCATCTACTATTTAAAGACACAGCTGTGGTGTTTGTATTGATGATGTATTCATTTATTTATTTAAAAAGTTTAATGACTTGACGAAAAGTCTTTATTGATAAAGTGTGTAGTAAAATATAAATGAATGTATAAATGTATAGGTATGTAGCCTATATGTGTGTGTGTGTGTGTGTGTGTGTGTGTGTGTGTGTGTGTGTGTGTGTGTGTCTGTATAGATACACACACACACACACATATAGGCCCTATGTATATACATGTTACAAATAAAATAAGATGCAATAATGATAAACTTAATAATAATAATACTAAGATGAAATAATAATAAAATGAAATGATATTATGAAAATAAATGGAATCGTATGGAAGGATCTTGGACAAATAAGAAGAGGAAACAGGAGTTTTACAATCTACAATTTATTTATTAATTAATTTAGCCTATCTACTATAATCTTTTAAGTTAAATAAAGTTTGTGAGGCACGACAGGTAAAATGTATACAACCTACCAATGAATTCAAATAATAATTTAACTTAAAAAAAAAAGTAATAATAATACAAGTTCATAATAATAAAATGAAATTAAAAAAATGGGCTTGTGTGAATCTTTGACAAATAAAGAGTAAAAAGTACAATCTAAGCTTTATTTTTTTTTACATATATATTTTTTTTATTCATGTCAAGTCATGACAGATAAAAATGTACTATATACAACTTTCTAATAAAATAATAAAATAAAATTATAATTAATGAATAATAACAAATGGAATTGTGTGGAAGGATGTTTGGATCTTTATTCCCTTTCTTTTAAAAATCCCAGAGTTTTACTGGTGAGTGTGACTCAACATTATTTTAGGTGTAGTTCAGCTGAGGTACAAATGAATATTTCCTTTCCTTCACAGCAGATTGTGTCTAACAGAACTTTTTAAAAATCGCTCACAGATAAAACTCCAGGTCTCCAAATTGGTCCATCAGGATGATCCGTCTGGTGCTCACGTTCATCGTCCTCTTCGTCGCCTACAGCAACACCAAACCCACAGAGAAGAAGACCCGGGTTCACCAGGAGGAGCCGCTCAGCCAGCTCGAACACGATGATGAGAAGGGCTTTGACTACGATCACGAAGCTTTTCTTGGACAAGATGATGCCAAAACCTTTGAGCATCTGCCGCCGGAGGAGAGCAAGCGGCGACTCAGGTGAGTTTAGGGCCGCGTTTGACCCACCACTTGATTTTATTTGATTCATGAGTGCAATTAAAGATGATCATTAACTTGGAACATTTCTGAGGAAACGTTCGTCAGAAAGAGGAATAACTGAGGTGGAGAGAAGCTGGTTTATGTCAGAAAGTCAGGATGATTGAAAAAGATTTTACAACTAAAAGTTGATCTTTTTTTTGTGACTTTAGGACGAAACAAATTATATAATATGTCAAAAAGTTAATATTTTCCAACAATATATATATATAGTCAAAATTTTGAGTCATTTGTGACTCTACGACAAAAAGTCTTGGCAGTTGAAAAAAGTTTAGTTTAGTTTAGTTTTTTTTACTTTTGTTTTTTTACAGAAAAAAATCGTAAGTTGTCTTTTAATTTGTAGTTTTACACAAAAAGAATTCTTATCATAAAAGTCATGATTTTCATGAAATTTGAGGCTTTAAGAGAAATTTGCGAGAAGATTGTTGTGCAAAAGCCTCAATTTTATGATAAATGTTGCAAAAAGTACAATATTTGAATGTTATGACTTGTAATTTTTTTTCCAAAATGTTGCGAAAAGTTTATATTTTCCAACAAAAGAATTTCAATTCTAATTTAAAAAGTCAAAACATTTTGTCTGGCGACCTGTCCAGGGTGCTCACTTTGGCCTTTCACCCAAAGTGATCTGGGATAGGCTCCAGCAGACCCCCATGACCCTGAACTGGAAATAGCAGGTATAGATAATGGATGGATGGATGGATGGAAAGTCAAACATTTGTGACTTTTGCCAATATACACTAAAAAAATGTTGGTTGTTTAAAAAAAAAAAAAAGATTTTATGACAAAATTGGCTTCTTTATTTGTGATTTTCATATAAAAGTTTCAATTCTACAATAACAGGGCAATTTTTGTGAAACTTGAGATTTTATGACAAAAATTTACTTTTTATGGAAAAAAAGATGTGATATTGCAAAAGCCAACAAAACAAAAGCCAAAAAGAACAAAATTAGTTGTTTTGTTTTGTTTTTTGAAAAACTTCAAGATTTTAGGTCAAAAAATTGAAATAATAGAAAAAGTTACAATTTTATGATTTATAATTTTATGTCAAAATGTTGCAAAAAAGTTTTTTCCCAAAGAAATGTAACTTTAAGTTAGATAGTCACAATTTCGCGTCATTTGTGAGTCTTGGTTGTTGAAAAAATACATTGATCTAGCAAAACTGGCATTTACAACAAACTTTGCTTTTGTACAAATAAATCTAAAAAAATATTTGTGATTTTACAAGAAATAAAATTGTGATTTTCATACAAAAGTTTAATTTTATGATAAAGTTTGCAAATTTTTGAAAAAGAAATGTATTATTTATTTATTTTTTGAAAATCACTTTCATAAAAAAGATGCCATTTTACAATAAAACTAGATTTTTCTTTTATATTTTTTTTAGAATTGCAGTTGCAAAAGACAGAATTGTGAATTTTAGTAGCAGTCTCAATTTTATGTCATGAATTTTACAGTAACCATGATAATGTGGACATTTAATGGTAACCATGGTGATGATGTAGCCCTTTGACGGTAACCATGGTGATGATGTAGCCCTTTGACGGTAACCATGGTGATGATGTGGCCCAGGATGAAATAACATTTGACGTCCCTGATTATGGGGTTGCTTTGGTGGCGACTTTTGGGTCCCTGTATAGAGACTTTAGAAATCCAATAGGGATTCTGCAGAACTCAGTGATGAACTCAGCACTCTTTGGAGCTCTACAGTTCAAATGCAGTTTGACATGGACATGTTGTTTTAACTTTAAACAGGTCATTACACTTTGGACTACAACATACAGAGTCCCTGTTTCAATGACTTGTATGGCCTTTAAGAAATCACACTTTAACTTTCCTGCTTTTAAACCTCCACTCGGTGTAATCAGCCTTATATCTGAAGAATTTTGTTTCAAGCATCTTTCACATCCACACCTAACCCTCACATAAACTATACTTTAAAATGTAGATATTTTGTCTGCTTTCAGCCAATGTGACTTTTCTCACAATGTGCTTTTTGCTTTTCTGTCAAAATCAGCTCAGAGCTCCTCTATTAGAGAATTTTCTCATAAATTCACAATTTATTTCTTGTTAAATTCTTATAAATTGTGAGTTGTGCAAGATCCAGACTTTTTGTTATAAATCCACCACTTCTTTTGCTGTATAGGTTTTTTGTTCTAAAAATTTACTGCAAATGTTGCAGTAATTGCAGTTTTTATGTTTTTGTTGTAGAAATCACAAATGTTAAAATTGTGAATTTTTTGACTTGTGTTGTGCAAAGTCATACAATTGTGACAATATCACTTTTATCTTTAAAATCAAAATTGCAACCTCAGTCATAAAATATAAAATTCAGACATTGTATGAAAATTGCAAATTCATACAATATATTCTTTTATTATTATTATATTTTATTTTTAATTCACAATGTTCTTTTAGTTGCAAAATCACATTATTTTGTAAAAAATTTTGCCATCTATATATGTATATATATAGATAGATAGATAGATAGATAGATAGATAGATGGATGGATAGATATTTTTTTATAAAATTGGAAATTACATGTGATTGCAATTTTTTTTTCCTAAAAATTATAGGTTTTTGTTGTAAACAACTTTTTTTTTTTTTTAGAATTTAGTGTTTTTTGATGTAGAAATCACAAATGTGTTAAACTTGTGAATTTCACTGGATCACAAAGTTTCAACATAGAACTGTGTAAATTCATAAAATTGTGACTTTTCATCTTAAAAAGCTTTTCCTTATAAAATTGTTCCCCAGTCGAGGAATTGCCACATTAACATTTTTTGTTTTTGCTCGTGTTTCTTTGCAGCATCATTGTGGATAAAATTGACAGCAACAAAGATGGTTTTGTCTCCGAGGAGGAGATGAAGGTTTGGATCAGAAATGCCCAGAAGAAGCACATTTACGAGAGTGTGGAACGTCAGTGGAGCGACTTCGACCTGAACGGTGATGACCTCGTCACCTGGGAGGAGTACAAGAACGTCACGTATGGAAGCTATCTGGGTAAGCACTCACAAACCACAGGCTTTTTGGCGAAAGCCCAGCTCATCAGCAAAAGCCTGACTCTCTTGTTTCAGATGACCCGCAGGCGGACTCGGAGTACAACTACAATCACATGATGGCGAGGGATGAGAGGCGCTTCAAGGTTGCAGACACCAATGGAGACATGATGGCGGACAAACAAGAGCTGGCTGCTTTTCTTCACCCGGAGGATCACGAACACATGAAGGACGTTGTGGTGCAGGTGACATCATCGACGCCAATGTGACGCAGTTTTTTTTTTTTTTTTTTTTTTTTTTAAAAGTTGTTTTACTTTTAAATAACTTTTCTTCTTGCTCTGACAGGAAACGATAGAAGACATCGACAAGAACGGAGACGGCTTCATCGACCTGAAGGAGTACATCGGTAAAAAAAGGAAAAAAAGAGAAGAAAAGACAAATGTGATCAAAATGTCCCCCACTGTTGGCTTGTGTGAGCAAACAAATGTTCCGTCTCATTGGTGGAACGACACTGTTGACCATGAACGTTGTTTGGAGGTTTTAAAACTGTCAGTTGCTGCATCTATCAATGTTCTGGATAAACCCCATAAGATGATTCACAGAGGTGCATTAAAGCTCTGACTGACTTAGATAAACCAAAGTAGCTCATAAAAAAGAAACTGTTGTTAGAAAATCTAATCTCTCTAAACTTCTGAAGTAAAAAAAGAGAAAAGTAAAAAGAAGAAAGTTCTGTCCTGATGAGATGACAAAATTTCAGATTTTATTCATTTACTTTTTAGTAACTGAATATTAATATTAATTGTTAGTGTAACTTAGGAAAAAAATTACTCTTTTTAGTTTAATTTTATAAACTTGCTCATTTTCCAGAGGAAACTCAAAATTTTCAACTTCATAAACTAAAAACTAAAACTACAAAATTATAAAATTGTCTAGAATTCTGAACAAAAACTAAAATAAAATAAATACGTTTTCAGGTTTAATATACTGCAAATCTTCAGGAGAAAACTCAGATCATGACTACTGAATTCCAAAATTTCTCTTAATAATCATCAAATAATTTTGGAAGCAAAATTATGACTTAAAATATCAGACTTTAGAAACTTTTGTTATTTAAAAGAATTCAAGATTTCTTACAATTTCAAAAAATTAGAAATTGTGCATGGTTAAAGTTACAATTTTACCAGAGAAAACTCAGAATTTCAAACCAAACATTTAATTCTGAACTAAAAATAACTAAACTTAAAACTAAATCTCAAAAGAAAACTAATAAAATAAATTAATACATTAATCAATGTATGGCTTTTTCAACTAAAACATTTACAACACAAAACTCTGAATATCAGACTTTATAAACTTTTATCTTTGAATTACATAAATTTAACAGTTGAAAATTGTGACTTAATTTTAAAGTTTGAGAATGAAAAACATTTTGCCTTTTGTAAATTTATCACATTCAGGAAGCAACAAGTAAAGAAACGTCATTTTAAGTTTACTGACAGGTAGTCGAGTGGTTAAGTTGGTGAACCCCAGTGGGTTGTGGGTTCAAATTACCTTTTTTTTGCCAATAAAGGCGACTAGAAACATTTTTAAATGGATGCTGATGTGACATATGAAACCTAACCTGCTAACTACTGCTGACCAAATGGTGAATCATCTACTCTGTTGGGTTCATATGTTTGTGAATCTGATTCTGATGGAGTCAGAGCCTCACCAGCCATGAACCTCACCACCTCACTGGTCATTAGGTTTGATTTATGTTAGAAAATTTTCATTTCAAACAGAAAAGGGATGTTGTAAATAAATGTATGCTTTATAAAGCTTTGTCACCTTTGAGGATTTTAGCAGTATCTCCAAGCAGCCAGGTAGCCTAGGTGTCCTTTTTTGGGGGGTTCAAAATATGGTCACCCTAAGTCAGGTGTGCCTGATGGGAAAAGTGATTTCTAAAGTCGAGCCAACGCTGTGACCACATCTCATATTCAGAGTCACAACAATGGCGTGTTTGTCGTGCTCAGCTCTGCCGCCACTGGTTTTCCCTCCTCACCTGCAGGCGACATGTACGCAGCGGTGGACGGTGAGGACGAGCCGGAGTGGGTGGCCACGGAGCGCCAGCAGTTTGCAGAGTTCAGAGACAAAAACAACGATGGAAAGATGGATAAAGAGGAGACCCTGGACTGGATCCTCCCGTCCGACTATGACCACGCCGAAGCCGAGGCCAAACACCTGCTGTATGAGTCGGACACCAACAAGGTCCAGGCCGACCTCCTTCACGTTTCTATCATCTCGTTTGGCGCTTTTTTAATGCTTCCTGTCTGGGTTGTTGTCTTTTTTCTTCTCAGGATGGACAACTGACCAAGGAGGAGATCCTCGACAAGTACGACCTATTTGTCGGCAGTCAGGTGACCGACTTCGGGGAGGCATTGCTACGACATGATGAGTTCTAGAAACATCTCTGGCTTTAAATGATTTATTGATGCCACTCATAATTCTTTAGATATTTAACTTTTTTTTAAAAAAACAAAAAACATTTGGTGCTTGTTCCACATTCTAATTAATGAAGTCAAATCTGTTTTTTATTGACTTCTTTTGCGTGTTTGTTGTTTTGTTTTTGTTGTTTTTTAACTGTCATTTAGGCTATTTATTTATGTCACTTTTGTTTTTGGAATCATACAGTCATATATCGGCAAACGATAAAGCCAAGAAGAGCTTTTAAACACTTGTTTTGTCATTAATTTGGTCGTTTTCAAACCTAAAAGTGACGGGCAGGGAAAAAAACAAGCATTGTTTATAGTTTCAGGAGCCCCTGAAGACTATAATGACGTTAACAGATCTCTAGGTGGCAGTATAACAAACATTTAGGCTCATATGTCCAGAACCATGTGGGATAGAAAAGGAAAGAAAGGAAAAAAAAAAGAAAGCAAAATTCAAAGTACATGAAAAGCTCAGATAGTATGTATGTTTAAAAACTGGCAGATGTCACTTTTGGAGCCCCTACTGGTCATTTGAACTGTTCAGGGACATTCATGCATTAAGGTTTGAGTTTGAATTTTCTGCCCAAGCCCAGTCCAATACTCGATCTCAGGCACACGTGAGCTCCCCCACCGATCCACTATTGATCCAAGGTAAGCTGCTCTTGAATGTTACATTTTATAGGCCTGCTGCTTTTGCTTCTTAATAATTGTAATAGTGAACAGACACCTACCCAGCTTTACAGGAACAGTGTTTTCTTTGTCTCGATCACCAGGTGATGTGGGGGTTCACTCTTGCTCTGTGAGCTTTAGCTACTAGGCTATTTTTTTTTTTTGTATTTCATCATTATTTTGTTGCTGAGTGAGCAAGACATCCTGAATATATCTTTCAAATGCGTACTACAAGCCCTTCTTGTCTGCTCCTGTCTGAAATATTCCCATTATTCCTCCAAATCAGCCAATATTTCTCTTGGGAGGATAGTGAGAGACAGTGAGATCGCCATGCAAGTCCTGTTGGCTGTCGGACCTAGCAACAGTAACCAGGGGGCGGGGCTTAGTGATAGGTTTTAAATGTGTACTTTTAAAAAAATGTCGGGTTTATATCGGGCTCAAGCTTATAATTATAGTATATGGTTCGAGCTGGGTCGGGTTCGGACAGGATGTGCACAAGCTCAGGTCGGGTCGGATTCTTTTGAGCCCGATCTAAACTCTCAGTTTGGTAGTTTCACACATGCAGACTTATTTAAGTGTTTGTTTCTACGGCTGCAAATCTCCCTGAACACTTCTGATCAATTATCTTTTCATTTTCTTGACATTTTAACCCTTTGATGCACCCAGGTACATTTTTGTTCTTTTATTTTGTAGCGGATATTATCCTTTTTCCCAGCCACATTATTGATAATACATGCAAGGTTGTGCTTATTTTAAAAAAATATGTTGTGTTTTCTTTCTTTTTTTTTTTTCCAAATGTAGATTTTGACTTTTATTAGGTGAATATAAACACAGTGCCCAAAAACATGCACATTGAAATCCATTCAAGTCACTATTTTAGAGAATAAAACATGCATTTTCTCATTTCACTTCATTTCATTTTAGGGTTTCAGTTTGTGTTCTGAGGGATTTACTTCCCTATTATGTGGAGAAATAAAAAATAACGATTTTAATAGATTCCTGTGAGCACAAAAAAAAGTTTTAAATGGTCTTTTGCATGAGTATTTTGCATTCAGCAAAAATAATGTATATAAAATGTTGCTGCTAATCTTTCACATCACTATGCAATAATGAAACCATAAATAGTCCAGTTTGCATTAAGTATATTGAAAATATCACAATTATTGTTTTTTTAGACCATAAAATGGAGTTGCATCATGACCACAACTTATCCATTTGAGATATTTTTGAAAATTAATTAATATTTGAAATGTATGATTAGGACTGATGCTGTTAAAGAAAAAGAAATTAAAAAACGTCCCTAACCTGTTCTTATTAATACTGAAAAACAATTTTATACAACTGAGGACCAACAGACAAGATATTCAACACATTTTTATTTGTTTTTTTTGTTGCCTTTTATCTAAACAAATGCATTCTACAATAAAATAAATATCAACAGCTGAAGTTGAAGTCTCATATATATATATAAACTGTATTTACATGTTCGTCAGAAATCTTTTTGTGTGTGTGATTTTACAGCGATTCCTCCGAACTCACACTTAAAAAAAAAACAAAACAAAAAAAAAACAAAAACAATTTTTGCAGTCAAAGTCCAGTTTGAGTTTGGTGGGCTTTTTTTCTTTTCTTTTTACTTCTTATTTAAGGTCCAACCATTAAGCAGCTGTGGACACCTCAGTCTTTGAAGATACTTCAGATGCTTCTTCCATTTTCTTTCCAAACACCATTTCCATGATGCAGCTGTTGAACTGAAGATTTAAAAACAAAAAACAACAGTAATCAGGGTTTCATTGTAATTGATGAGTGGGCATGTTAAAGTGACGTGGGAACCAGAGGCCTCACCTGTTTGTTCATGAAGACGTAGATGAGCGGGTTGTAGACACAGGAGCTCTTTGAGAAAAATGCAGGGATGGTGACCAGCCGGTAGTCTTTGTCTTCAGCTGTGGAGTTTCCATAGTACATCGCCATGACAGCATAAGGCCCGTAACAGGTGATGAAGGATCCCACCATGACGATGATCATCCTCGACACCTCCTTCTCTGCCTTCTGTGTGGATGCTGACTCGGCCTGCTGGGCTGCGACCTGAACAGGACAGATCAGACTGGAGGCATCAAACTCTGGTTCATCACCATGGTTACTGTTATTCTTTTACTTTCTCAACCAGCTGTGTTGTCTGAAATCTTGCAATAAAAAGGAATTGTCACAACGTCTTGAATTTCATTTCATGAAAATTTGTGAGTTATAAAAGTCAGGCTTTTTTGGAGCTAAAGATCACAATTTTTTTTCTTGTTTAATCGCCAATTTCTACAAAATTTAACTTTTCGTACAAAAAAAAAAACAGATGATCTTGTTGTGAGATGGAAGAATTGCAGGATAAATCTCAAATTTCTCAAAAAAAAAATTTATCTTCAAATAGCCCTTTTTAAAAAAAAAAAAAAAGTGAAGTTGCAACAATTGTAAAATTGTTAATTTTATATGATTTCAGCTTTTTGTCAGGTTAATTTTTATAAATAAATAAATCATGAGTTTTGACAACAATGATCAGCTTTCAGTTGTAAAGCCTTCCAATCGTTTACTAAATCCTGACTTTTTGACATAAACCAGCTGCTCTCCACTTTCTGATGTCAGAACTGAATCAAACACTTCCTCAGAAATGTTCTAGTAAGTTTATGATGATAATTTGACTTAACGACACTTTGGGATCAACGATTAGTCGACTCAGTAGCATTGCATTTCCTTCTAAATATCTCCCGCTTCTACTTCTTAGAAAAATGATCAATTGCTCGAATTTCAGTTAAAGTTACTGTAGCGCATCAATTGTCAACTCCAACTTAATTATTTGCTTAATTTTAAATGTTTGAACAAGAGGAAACAAACAAGACAACTCAGAATGGATCATAGATTCCTTTTGGCAAAGTGCTGTGTCAAGTCCACACAAGTCTAGTGTTTGGCAGTTTAATTACAGTGCGACGCGGACAACTATGAATGCCAAGTACAATGTAGATTGCATATGTATAACTATAAAGACCAACAGCATACGAGAATCAAAACACTGGTTGATGTGTTGTTTCAGCAAATCGAAGCATCAGTTCCACGTATGACAGTCCAAACTTCAGGACTTTGAAGTTGATACCTTGCAAATATGATTGACACAAAGAGCCTAGGTCTTACTTCAACGGCTACTTGACGCAGTGACCGGATTGTGGACTCTTGGCAAAAGTGCCATCTCAAGGGAAGCCGCACAAACAGATTTCAATCGTACTTATCAAGACAAGGCCTTGAAATTTAAGAGCAGAACTTTGACTCATGGCATTTCACAAGTTCAGACAAGTACACCTGTTGAGAAAGGGGCTACGATCGGCGTTGCACTCACAGCTCGGAGGGCGCCAAGCAACTGGGAATAGGAGAAAATGATGATGGTTATGGGCATGATGAAGCAGGTGACGATGAGGAAGTAGGTGTAGCTTTCGCAGCTGTTCTCCACGCATTTTGTGTACCAGTCAGGTCCGCAGGAACAGCCCAGGCCCTCAGGGATATACCTGGAGGCAAAGACGGTGCTCGGTCAACATGACGCTTCAGCAGAAAAAGTCAAGCACTGGACACCACGGGATCTGGCGTTCAACCTACCTGCTCCAGCCCCAGAAGGGCGGGGTGGCGCACGCTGTGCCTATAACCCAGGTGAAGGCAACAGCGCCTAGGGCATGATTGTTGGTGAACTTGAAGGATCCAAATGGTTTGCAGATGACTATGTACCTCTCAAAGGAGAGGACAGCAAGAGACCAGCCCGTCACCAGACCTGCAGAAGAGATCAAGAGCCAATCAGGAAACAGATGATCCTGCTACATGCATGTGAAGCCGGCTCAGACGTTACCTGCTATAGAGCCCACTGCGGACTCCAGGGCACACATGGTATAACCCAGGAAGTAGTAACCCTTCAGTGAGGCCAAGAACACCTGGCTCACGGAGAAGGTGACGAAAATGAACCCGGAGAACGAGATGTTGACAAGGATGTAGTTGAGAGGAGCTCTGAGCTTCTTGTACTTGGCCGTGGCCAGCAGAACAACCAAGTTTAGAGGCGTGCCGACGAAGAAGACGAAGCCCATGAAGGCCGCCTGCAGGTAGAAAGCCCATACTGGGGCCAGGTAATACTGGGGCCCCTCGAAGGGGTCTACTTTGGAAATGTTCTCGTACAGGTGGAAGTGCTTCCCCATTGTGGACCTGAGAGCTTTCTGCCGCACCTGATGCCTCTTCAGCCTCTTTATATACACTCATAAACCACTTACACTGAAGATAAGCTCCGCAGCTTTTTTCTAAACTTTACGGATTAAGAACATTTGCCTTATGACACTTTAATCTGCTTACAGCGGATCCACAATAAAATCAGTCTTGTATC
Organism: Arrhamphus sclerolepis; assembly: GCA_037176975.1. NCBI lineage: Eukaryota > Metazoa > Chordata > Actinopteri > Beloniformes > Hemiramphidae > Arrhamphus > Arrhamphus sclerolepis. Next base: position 11,738,589 of record JBAMYA010000016.1, read on the forward strand.
TGAGCTCCTGTTGCTTAAAAACCAAAACTACTTTTAAAGTAGCAATTATCAGCTTTACTTTCCTTTGAGACTTTTTTTTTTTCATTTAATGATGACTTTACAAAGAAAGAAGGAACTCTTTTATGCACATTTTATCTAATGTTGATGTGTTTGTGAGTCATGACAGATGGATGGACATCTGAATCTCCCAAAATGAACATTTTAATGCGATATAAATGAGCTGAAAAAATCGGGAACCCCAGGACGGATTGTTTGTCACAGTTCTGCTCAGGTTAAATTAGATCAAATCCGGCCAGTGAGAGTATGTAAAGACAATCAAATAGGCTACCTGTGATTACAACATTTCCAAGGAAATTTCAACATAATTGCCTGTTTGATTCATTACTGACATCAAAAAGTGGAATAACTGAAATGTTTATACCAGAAATTCAGGATTTAGTAAAAGATTTTACAACAAAGAGTTGATTATTGTAAAAAAAAAAATTTATGACAGAAATTTGTGATTTTAGGACAAAAAGCAGAAATTATAGAAAAAAATTGCAATTGTACAATTGATAATTTTATGTCAAAATCATCCACAAAGAGGTTGATATCTTCCAACAGAAAATTGTGATTTTAAGCTAAAAAGTCAAAATTTTATGACATTTCTGATCGTAAAATTGCTATTTTAAGATTTTTGTTTTATACAAGTCACAAATCACATTTTTTTAATGTTGTGATTTTACAAGAAAAGACAAATGTGATTTTAGTAGAAAAGTCTCAATTTTATGATAAAGGTTGAGATTTTATTAAAATTTGAGATTTTGATGAAGAATTTATGAAAAAAGAGATGGAATTTGATCACCATTTTACATCTTTTTATTTTCTTTACAAAAAGTAGGTAAGTTAGCAATTTTACAAGACAAATTTTTGATTTTAGTACAAAATCCCACCCCTTTCTGCAGAATGCCAGTTTATTTTACCGTTAAAAAAATGAAAAGAAAATGTTTTTTTTCTCTTTTTTTACAACAAAAACTAAAATTCTTCAACTCTACAAAAGTTGGGATTTTCTAAGACTCAGTTTTAACAGAAAATCGTGATCTGATGTCAGAAAGCTGTAAATTTGTGACACAAAGTGACTTTGATATTGCAAAATTTGCTATTTTATAAAAAAAACATGTATTTGTTGTCCCAGACATGAAGTCGCAATTCTTTTAAAGATGTATTTTTATTACAAATTAGGAATTTTCCTAATTTTCTTTTTTTTTTTCTTTTGCCAAAAAGTACTTTTGAAATTATTGCTGTACAAAAATTTGTTGTTTGGAACATGAAGATGTTTTTGTTGTTGTTTGTTTGTTTTTGTTTTTTTGCCAAAATGCTGCAATTTTGCAAAAGTCACTATTTAGGCACATTTCATTTCAAATTGTTTTAAGTGAAAAAATTTACAAGTTTACAAGAAAACTAAATTTGCGAGTTTCATTACAGAATCGCGCAGATTTTACAACATAGCCTAAATGTTCAGAATTTTTGTTCAAAAGTCACAGTTTTGAAACTTTTCCTATTTTATGACCAGAAGTCATAAATTAGTGATAGAAAGTCGTGAGATTTTAGATTTTACAACAACAAATTATGACAAAGTAGTGACAATGCAGCAAAATTTCCTATTTCCTATTTTCCAACAAAAATGTGTGATCAAATATTTATACCAAAACGTTTTGAAATCTTTTGCAAAAAAGCTGCACTTTACAATTCCACAACTTTACAACAGATAAAGGCTGGCCTACAAAAGTTGCAATTTGCCCTTTTAAAACAAAAGTTTGTTATTTTAGTAGGTTATATTAAGTTACAATTTTATGTCAAAAAGTTGCAAAATTTGATTTCTTTGATATCTATCAAAAAAGTTCCAATATCAAATCAAAAATGATTAAATTTGTGATTTTACAACAAAATGTGACCAAAGGACAAAGCTGGACTTATATTATTTATAAATATAGCTACAGAAGATTATTTCTCTCAGCTCTCTTTTAGAGCCTCACTAAGAATTTTAAACGTAAAAGTCAACATCTCAACAAACAAAACTTCTGACGATCTGGAGTCAAAATAGCCTTTCTGGACATAGACAAAGCTTCTTTTAACTGTTTAATAAAATAGGCAACACATCAATGAATGTATGATGCTAGAGCAGCGACGCACAGACACAGAGTCGCAAAGTTTATCTTTGAATACAAATTCTCCTACACAATGTACACAGTTAATCTCATTGTTTTATGGGTTCATTATGAGTAGTTCTAATAGTTTTTTCCCCTCTGTCCTGCAGCTACTGAAGGATTGTCATGTTTTGGCCAAAAACTAACATTTGTTGTCTCTAAAACAACTGAATGTCTAAAGTCTAGCCGTCGCCGACTCTTTATTATAAGTCTTCTGTGCTCAGTGTTAGTTTTCCACACCAAAGCAACTTTTACACTCGACCTTCTGACATAATTCTGCAGCGTTTGCTTGTGTAACGCAGTGAAAGCCGCCATCGAAGAGGCCGCGGCGGCAGATGGCCCAGAAGATAAAAACCCAATAAGAACCTTTACTTTTCCGTGACTTCAGGTCTAATCCGGATGTTGAAGACTTACCCGAGCAGGTCATCCTCCCTCAATCCCCCCAAATCCTGAAAACACCGTCCGTTAAATCAGATTAGACGCATAATGACTCCACAGCTCCCACCTCGCTGCTCCTACTGGTCCGCACTGGTCCGAACGGGGGACAAAACGGGTCAATCTGATGAAGGTGCGGATAAGAGCGGAAATCTCAGTACTTTTAAAGACGAGCCGCGGCTGCGTCGCCTCATCACTTCCTCCTAAAAGGCAGGCGGCTGCAGAGATGAAGGTATTCTGGCTGTGGACGTCTTCTTTTCTTCTAACGTCTCCCTGGACGTCTGACGGCAATGGACGGCTGTCCTCCAGAGCAGGGGCTGTATCATAACCAGGCTGTGAGCTGGATGAGCATGGGTATGATACGACCTCAGTTTGGAGGAGCTTCTCTGCGCGTTCGGCTCCTCTAAAGCAAAAAAAAAAAAGAAAAAAAAAAGAAAAAATTCCGCTTTTTCTACCGTTCACAGATCAGTCCCTCTCAGGTTTGTAGCTGGTTTTGTTGTTTTTTTTGTTTTGTTCTGTATTAAAATTCTGCTGATGTTGAATAAAGCACGGCAAAGCGAACAATAAATGTGTTTTCGTGCGCGTCAAGTGGTTGGTTTACTTTATTTACAGGTGTACAGATCAGGTGTTTAATGAGCTGTTTCCATAGCAATGACTATTAGATTAAAACAGGATGACTGGCAATCTCGCTTTGACTGGCAATCATGCGTTTGTATCCCTGTAAATGAATCTCTGGTAACAGATTTCTCCTCTAAATGGATAATACTCGTTATTAAAATAAAATGAGCTTTTCTTTTTTTCTTACTTTTTTGTTACAAGTTCTTTCGTTAAAATGTTATACATTTTTAAACAATCAATCAATTTTCAATCTATTTGAGCTTTTTTGCTTGTCACTAGAGACATGTTTCTGTCTAACTTTTTTTAGGCTTTAACTTTGATGTGGGATCACACACATGCAGGAATGTGTGTAAATATTAAACATCCTTTAATATGCGATGTTTTTTCCCCTTTATCAGCTGTTGCTGGCGTGAAATAAAACTGTTTATTACATCAAAGCTTGTATGTTTCTTAATGTCTAAAAATAAATACTTGTTAATAGATGTAATACAAAGATGAAAAATTTAAAGGATATGATAATGTCATAAGATTATTTAAAGGTTTGTTTGTGGTTATTTAAAGGTTAGTGGAATGTTACAACCAAAAGACCTGCAAAGACCTTCTTTTTTTGTCAATAAAGACAGTTTGGGGGATAGGAATGGGGGAGAGAGAGATAAACATCTGCTGCAACTTTGAAAGAGAAGAAAATACGCAACAGCCACACAAACAAAATATTGGGAGAAAGACATTAGGAATCTGAAAGAGAGAGAAAAACAAGCAAAAGGCAAAAACAGGCAGAGACAAAACCAGGCACCATACCAGGTCTCAAACTGAATCAAGACCACTGCAATTATTTGTCCCCATCGAAACTGTGGAGTGAACAGGTGTGTATGCCAGAGTGTGTGTGTGCAAGATGTATAAAAGGCCTTACCTGAACTAAGAGTGGAGGAGGGGAGGCACAACCACCCCACCTGTGAGACCAGAAACAGACATGGAAGACCCCCAGACCCAGGCAACGAGCAGCCTTCACAGGGAACCAGAAGAGGGAAAGGAGGAAATCCGCCAGCAAGCCTCACCCCAGCCCCGCAGTCAACAGAGGGTAGAGGTAGAGCCCCCATGACTGTGGTAGAAGGCAGCCAGGGAACCTGCGGTGACGGGCCAGGACCCCACCGGGCACCAGCCACCCAGTGCAGGGCAATTGCAGGGCACCCCTCCGGGGCCACAACCCCCTCCTCGCCAAAGCCCCGCCCACCCGGGGAGAGGGGACCACAACCGACGCTGAGGGCTACCATCCGCCCCGATGCCCAAGGTGGAAAACCCAGAGCCAAAGGTGGCCCAGCTGTAAGATCAGTTGGGGAAATCGGAGACAGTCACGGAGAGGGCGAGAAGCCCCCAACAATCCACCACCCACGCATCAAAGAGCCCCAAACAGGCTGGACAGTGTACTTCACACAGATACACCGACATACTCTCACATGAAATACACACTGACAAAGACATGGACATTCCGCTGTTGGACTTCCCCTAAAAGTGTCCAGCATCCAGACACACATTAAAGCACGATGTAACACCGGCTTGATATCAGCTGACATCGCTGCAAGTTTTCTCTGCAGCTTTATACATTTGTGTTGTTGTGAACTTAAATAACCAGATTTATCAACATCCCAGTTTGTGTGTAGAATTTCCTTGCGTAATCCAGAATTTTACGCAACAGGTATAGTCACGTTTTACGCGTTTGCGTAGGAGAGCTTGCGCAAGGTGGAAACGTGTTAGAGACGCCCTATTTAAATTAGGGGTTTGTGTGTTTTCTTTTTGGCCTGTACAGAAGTGCTCCTCCAGTACGATTCAAACAACGGGACAGGTGTCGTGCCAAAAAGTGACCGCGGTCAAGTGAGACGACACTTGCAAATATGCGGTCAAGCCAGCCGACGTTAGCTCTCTCTTAAAATTTAAGGTCGCGGATACATGGTGTATTACGGTAAAAGAGAAGCCGCGCTACCCTTGCAGGCAAAAATAAATTCAATAGCCAGAAAATAACAGGCATGCCTATCAAAAGTGTGTACTTATGAAATAAATACTATTTTTCCTATACTATAACTGGAGTAATTATCTCATAAGTCCACTGTAGTTTTTTGGAGATATATTCAAAGTACGCCATAATAGTAGGCTATTTGAGAACATGCATTTTTACCATTTTCATAAATTTATTTCTTCAAAGTCTTAAGAAGTGACAACTAACTCTCTTCAGATTATGTTAAAGGGTCATCCCTACTATTACTAGAATAAATATCTCATAATTCTACTGTAGTTTTTTTTTTTAGAAATATATTCAAAGTACCTCATAATAGTAATTGAGAACATGCATTTTTACCATTTTCATAAGTCTATTTCTCCAAAGTCTTAAGAGATGACAACTAACTCTCTTCAGATTATGTTAAAGGGCCACCCCCACTATAACTAGAATAAATATCTCAGAATTCTACTGTAGTTTTTTGGAGATATATTCAGTCAAAGTACTACATAATAGTATTTGAGAACATGCATTATCATTTTCATAAATTTATTTCTCCAAAGTCTTAAGAAGGTTATGTGGTCCATCCTCAAAGTCATACCCTCTTATTATTTTTCAACCCTTTTTCTTAATTAAAAGTGTTAAGAGCTTTTAACATGGACTTTCTGGTCCTTTTCATTGTCATGTCATTCCTAATCATCAACTTCTTTATTTTTTCCTAATATCTGAATTGTTGATATTGTTATTATATTTGTTGTTGTTGGTAATTTCCCAATAACAGTATTCCCATACATGTATTTGCTGTTTTATAGAATGCCTCAGCATCATTATACAGTAGGCTATGCTTTTGTTATTTTTATACATATATATCAAATTGTGATTTGAATTTTTTCCATTTTTATACATTAATAAAAAAAATTCCAATTATTATAAAATATGTTTTTCACTTTATGCAAATTAGTCACATTTGTTAATGCGTCCAATCACCGCCAACATCCAAAAACTACAGTAGAATTCTGAGATATTTATTCTAGTTATAGTAGGGGTAACCCTTTAACATAATCTGAAGAGAGTTAGTTGTCACCTTTTAAGACTTTGTAGAAATAAATTTATGAAAATGGTAAAAATGCATGTTTTCAATTACTATTATGGGGTACTGTGAAGATATTTCTAAAAAAAATAATAATAATAACTACAGTAGAATTATGAGACAATTATTCTAGTTATAGTATATGTAGGAAAAATAATATTAATTTCATAAATACACACTTTTGATAGGCAAACCGCTGCTTCTCTATTACCGTAATACATCATGTATGCGCGACCTTAAATTTTAAGAGAGAGCTAACGTCGGTTGGCTTGACCGCATATTTGTAAGTTTCGGCTCACTTGACCGCGGTTCCATATTCCTCCTCTTTTGACAGACCACCAGCTGTGAATCGGAAGCTAACTTCTGTCTTTCCTCACCAGTTTTTCCGTGTTTCAGCGCCCTGTTGGCTGCTACGTGCAGCGCCGTGTCTCCTCGGCGGTCCCTCTGGAGAACATCGGCTCCGTGTTTGAGCAACAGCCGCAGCACCGCGTCGTCTTCCAGGCAGCAGGCAAGGTGCAGCGGGCTCCTCTGCCTCTTCCCCCGGGAGAAGTTGACGTCCAGGTCCCGGTGTTTGCGCAGGTACGACTTCAACTTCAGAAGACTTCCTTCCTCCACGTACCTCCACACGCGTGTCTGTCTGTGGGACACCATGCTGTGTTCAAACACAGCTGGAGAAGAAAGGTTGACTTTTCCAGAATCTGCTCGGATTCTAAATAATCAGACATAAACAACAACCACTGCGCTTCCGGTGGCTTTGGTTCTTCGCAAATTCGCTTCCCGGTCGGCCTTCAGTCCGACCGCCTGCAACAGCCCGCGTACTTGGGTTCCGCTGACATAATAGTTCCTAGTTTCCACTAGGTGTCAGTATTGACTATTATTTTCCCCAATTAAATCCTCCGCTTTTTGCAGCGTAGCTTTGCACATGCAGTGTCATTTCACAGTTATATGTAATAGTAAATAAATAACAGTAATAAAAAGTAACAACAGAATAAATACAAATTTATGTACACACACACCTTTTTTGATACACACACATCAGGTTTCATGATTATTATTATACATTATAACAGGGTATCATTAAAAAAATGAATAAATAATATGAAAGTATAAAATATATAAATATACTATACAAGGTGGAGAAAAAAAAGATGTTATATGAGCTTCAGTGTTACACATTCACATTGATATTCCACATATTGTAAATTATTTCACAGAACCACTGATATTGTACATGGCCAGATGTGACATTCTGGAACCTCATGACAGAGGTTCTTATTGTATGTTTGATTGATTAAACTGAGTTCAGGATTCTGATGTTTTGTGGAATGACACTGTTTCAGAGCACGGCTGTTCTGCTCTTCAGGCTGCTCCTGCCACTGGCCGACAGAGAGTCCTACATTGTTCTTTTTAATATGCCATCCGTAATTTTCAAATTCCCATCTGCAAAAATAAAAGAAAGGTTTAATGCGCATTAATAAAGATACATGTCTCTATTCATTGTCTTAAAGTTAGAGTTGTGACTCAGCCTGGTGAAATGAAACAACTGTAACAGTTGTCTTAAAGCTGACTGACAACATCCAACTGTATCACAGAGCCCAAAAAAAAAAAAGAACAAAGTACAGTTATTTAAAAGCACCACTGACGTCCCAAGCAGCTTTTCTGTAGATTCTCTGGTGCAAGAGTGAAGTTTGAGCTGATGGCACTTATTTTGCAGTTTATTTTTACTGAGAATCTACATGTTTTTAATGACAGCATCTACTCTTTGAAGTTACACATGTGGGCTGAGAATTAAACTTTGCAAAACATCAATGATGACGGACAGTTTGACACAATTAGCACAGATGCACAGCTTCACATTTATTTATTTGCTACATGTGCACAACTTTACAAAAGTTTGAATGACTCTTTCTCTGACAACTTCATCCCCATTCAAGAACTTAGTAATTGGAGTCTTGAGATTCAATGCGAATAATAAGAAAAGGACATGTAAACATTTAAGCCTTCTAGGAGTTGAACAATCAGATGATGATTTGATCTAATTGGGCAACAGCTTAAAGATTAAACATTCTTTAAAAAAAAAAAAGAAAAATGGAGAAAATACATGCACCTTGCTAATGTTTTGAAACCCATTTGGGTTTTTCAGTACTTTAGACTGATCAGCCTGTCAGTGCTGAGGGCTTTTTAATACTGCGGTGATACAGTTTTCATGGTTTTGTAAAAACTTTAACTACTTCTTGAAGATGCTGTCCAGCTAAGAAGCAGGAGGAGCCATAAGAAGACAGGAATGAGCTCTCATATTTCCACAGTTCATAATGTAATTAAAGTAAAACGTTTTTGGAAACAGTAGATTTCAAGTTGTTGTCAGGAAGATGAAATATGTGACAGGGAATAAATCAAAACCTGTATTTGTTTTCGAAAGAAAAAAAAGTCAGATTTTAGAGTGGTATTGTAATGTTTTATTATACAACAACAACATCTTGAATATGACAGAGGAAAAGGTTACCATTAGAAGTTTCCAACTGACTGATGTTTTTTTGTTTTTGGATACAAGTGCTATGGAAAGATATGCTATAAATTTAGCTTTTCATCAAAACTGTGAGTGGTATGTTTGAATGAAAAAAATAAAAGGGTTTAAATTAAACATGTAAGACATCCCTGCAACTGCCAAGCATGAACATCAATCTGTCAGATTCAGTAACCAGTGGGACTGGGAGCATTTCATTGGATGAGAGAGGAAGAGGTTCAGTTAAATTCAAGCAAATTTCTGAACGCAAATATTTAAACATCTTTAAAACAGATCTGAAGACAAGGACATAGGATTCCTACGATAAAAGTACGATGTTTCTGAATGCCTCTTAACGCATGATGCAGAAGGCAAAAAAAAAAGTTGTTGAGGTCAGAAACGTGCAAACAGGTTTTTGATCTTAAAAGAGAAGCACGTTCCAGACGACCCATGAATCTTATGCATGAACAGTCAGTGGAAATAGTTGCAACAAAAACTGTTAATCAGCTGTCAGACTTGCTAAATGAGATTCTGTCATGCAAATAATGCCGGACAAGTTTTTGTTATTTTGAAACTGTAAAAAAATTTGCAACAAAAAATACATTTTTGTTCAAATAT
>JBAMYA010000016.1:11748128-11759064 GCA_037176975.1 Arrhamphus sclerolepis
GAAGTAAGCTGGGATAGGCTCCAGCAGACCCCCGTGACCCTGCACAGGAAATAGTGGGTATAGATAATGGATGGATGATAAACTATAAGGAATAATATGATATAAAATTATTTTTCTATGTACACTATTTGTGTATGTCCACTGGTTTAATTTAGCCATTCACAAATGTTTGTTTTTATTTATTTAATATTTATAATCATCATCATCATCATCAACATTATTATTATCATTATTATTATTATTGTTGCTGATAAAGATAACTTTTTTAATCAGTTATGGAAAGTACAGTATTATTTTATGTATTGTATATGTGACGTATTAATAATATATATTTTAACGTAATATTATTTATCATTATTACTATTAATAAAAATAATGATGATGCTTTCATTATTGTTATTAGGCTACAACAAATTTGAATTAAATCCAATTTAAAAATACTTTATATGTGCTTTATCAATCCCTGATGGGAAATTCAGTGTTATTTTATTTATTTAATGTTAATAATATTATTTATTTATTTATAATATTAATAATAATGTTGTTTTTTGCTGCTGTTGTTATTATAATTATTGTTGTTGTTGTTTTATACACGCGTTTCCTGGCCACCTCAGTGCGCCAGCGCTCCCTTGCGTCCGTCCACACGCACAGTCCTGATCGATCTACAGTCGACAGGGGCGGAACTTTTATCCTTGCCCGGGTGTTTCCTGCCGGGACAGAACCGAAGCTGCACCGGAGCCCTGTGAGATGGCGGTCGTCGCTTGGAGAGTTTAGCGCTGATTTTTCCCTAATTTTCGGCTCCGCCGCGCCGCTGAACCGGATCCCGTTCCTGAGCCGCCATGGAGGGCGGTAAGCCGAACCTGGCGCTGGTTTACCAGGCGGTCCAGGCCCTGTACAACGACCCGGACCCGGCCGGGAAGGAGCGAGCCTCGCTGTGGCTCGGAGAGCTGCAGAGATCGGTGAGAAAATGGGAGGAGGCCGGCGGAAGGAGCGCGGCTGCGGCTACGGGGGTCCCGGGGGTCCCCGATGGCCGGTCCGGTGCGGGCGGGTCCGGGTGGACCGGGTGTGTTTTTAAAAAATGTTGTAATTTCTGGCATTTCGCTGGTTGGAGGCGGAAATCAACTGCGCAGACTCAGAAGGAGCTGCTGGTTCCTGTTAGCATCACAGCTAAATGCTCAGCCAATGAATGAAGGAGGACTTAAACACTAATTAATGCTACTCAATTAGTCTCATTTATCACGCAGCTCGTGTACATGAGGCGCCGCTTTGACTGTTAACGCAGCTGACGTCATGTTTCCTGCTGACAGCTTCATGAGACTGTTTTTACCTGACTGTTCTTTATAGCGCATGCGCTACTCAGGTGATGACAGTCGGTCAGTCACTAAAACCCGGACCTTGACCTGGTCTACAAGCCAGACCAAGATCTGGACCTGGACTGAAAACCGGACCAGGAACTAGTTGACTAAAAACCAGACCAGGACCTGGAACTGGTGGACTAAAAACCAGACCAGGTCCTAGACCTAGACTAAAAACCAGAACAGGACCTGGACCTGGTCTAAAATCCAGATCAGGTCCAGAAACCTGTTTGTGTTTGCTGGGATCAGAAAAAACAAACAAAACAGCAGACCAGGTTTATAACGACCTGGTTTAATTAAGTCCAGGTTCAGAAGGACCAGAGAGTCGAGATTTTATTTGTTTTTAAAAGGTTATAATTTTTACAGCAAAAAAAGAGACAAAAGGCTGCAATTTTTTTGTCCAAATCGTTACTTAGAAAAATTGTCATTTAACGTCAACAATTTTACAGTTAAAATTTTATGACTTTTACAACATAAGTTGGTTATGTCTGATATCAGAGATACCGTTCTTATTCATGCAATTTTTCCAAAACACATCTTTAGACTATATTTTTGAGGTGCGCTCACTCTCACATAGTGAGCTTTACAACAGAAATTCACTGTTGAAAAAACATTTTTGTTTTTTTAAATGTCCCGAATTTTTAGAACAAAAAGTTGTGACTTGGTGTGAAAAAGTTTTTATTGTGTGAAATTGAGATTTCGTGATTTATATAACAAAAACAAAAGTTGCAATTATACAACAAAAATCTGAGATTTCTTCATCCAAAAAAAATTGTGATTTGGTGTGAAGTTTTAATTTTTGGTAAAACTGAAATTTTTGTCACTTTCCATGACAAAGTTCTGAATCTTGAGAAGCCAGCGATTTTACAGGTAAATTTTGAACAATTTAAAACAAAGTCACAGTTGTACAAAACCTGCGATTTTATGATAGAAATTTAGCAACTTTTGTCAAAAAATTGCTGTTTCGCAAATTTTGGGATTTTACAACAAAAATTTGTGATTTTGAAAAGTTGAGGTTTGATGATAAAATGAGCTTCTTATGACAATGTTTCAATGCAGAATTTGCATTTTTACAAAAATATTTTTGAATTTCAGAACAGTTATGTGCAGTTTTACAAGCTGCAATTTTACAATAAATGTTTGAGAATTTTGTTAATCAAAAGTTTCAACTTCGTAATTATCTAATTTTATTGCAAAAAGGCTTAGACAGACGATGAGATGATTTTATGTTTAAAAAGTATAATTTTTGGGAATTTGAGGTTTTATGAGAAAAAGTTGAGTTTTGCTACGAAGTTGCCAAATTTCAAATTATGGAATTCATGATTTCGCAGCAAAAAAACAAAACAAAGTTAAATTGTTGCAATGTTATATTAAAAACCTGTGTTTTTGGGAGATTTGCAGCAACATTTAGAGAGACATGTTTTTTGTTAGACAAAAGTTGGAATTCTGTGCTTAAAAATTTGCAAACTTCTTATGAAAAAGTTGCAATTTTGTAAATTTCCTGATTTTACAAGAACATGTTCGAAAAAGGTTTTATGACAAAAACTTGCTTTTTACGTCAAAGTTGTGACAATTAACGAAATTCACAGTTTCACAACATTTTTGAGTTTTACAACGGTAAAGCAGTTCTACAGAAGCTGTGATTTTACGATAAATATTTGAGTTTTTATCAAAAAGTTGCAGTTTTTATAAAATTCCTCCAACAAAAAGTATTGACTATTCAGGATTTCTATTTTATGACAAAATATCGCTTTTTACAACAAAATTGCAATAGTTGCAAAGGTTTTTTCTTATTTTTTACAACAAAAAATAGTTTTGAACAAAAAGGTGTGATTTTATATAGTTACAATATTGTCAAATATATAAATAACAATTAAAAAGCTGCCATGATGTAAAATGATTTTTAAAGTTGTGATATTTTCAAATTTGCCCTTTTTTTTCCAACCAAAATTTATGAGTGTAGGACATACATTTGCAATTCAGGGTTCTCCACCTTATATTGATGGTGGTCCAGCGCCACCAGTGTGTCCTGTTTTATACGTCACCATTGATTTCTAGGCTTCCTCTGACAGTGGTGTGGCACCACCATCAATATACCATGTTTAAATTTTTTCTACCCATTTTAAGCACTCCTCTACTTCTGTGCGAGTTTTGTTAACTCATACCCTCTCTTCCCATCTGTACGGCCACTCACTGCTAGCGAGATGCGGGTAGAGCTGGCTGGTTCCAGATTTATTTGGGTTCATGAGCTGAATCTTCCTACTGAATCATGAGTCCGACGTCTCCACTAACCCTGTTGATAGTCTTCTAGCTGCTAACGCTAATGGTAGCCGCTACACTAATTACAAATGGTGTGAGTGGGCGTGGACAGTGGCGCAGCGGAAACACTGCTGACTCAGGTGGTTTAGCCGAACCAAGTGAGTTACAGACTCGCTGAGTCAGCAGGTAGCACCAGAGGAAACAACGTTGACTGACGTGGTTTTGCTGAACTTCACCCCAGTCAAGTTAAATAATATAGTAAATAAGTACTTAAATACATTTGAGTTTGTTATAGGGGCTGATTTTATGCACATGTTGGTGGAGGACCGGAGCACCAGTCTATAAAAAGTTATCCACCTTAGTGAAGAGCAGGCTCTGCATTATAGCCATTTTTGTGCAGGGTTGCCAGATCTCACTGACAGTTTCCTGGCGGCAACGCAACGTAAAATCCGCCTAATTAAAAACCAGCCCAAAACTTAATTCTCTAGATACTCATGTTAAAACCATAAACTATTAAATGCATAATAAATAGCACATCATAAGCACACGAAACTCAGGCTCCCACCAAAGAATGCAATTAAATTGACTAGATCCTCTGATTTAAAAATAAAGCAAATGCAGTATGAGCAAACGAATCACAGTTTGTTTTTCTACTTTTCTCTGCCATAAAAGCAACTATTTTGTTAATAATTTCAGCTGAATACTTTGTGAAAAACAGAGAAGCAATCCAAGTTTTATTAAGCCACCCAGTGCTATATTTTCCAGGAAATGTCTTCAAAAGAAGCCCAATTGGTGGTAAACCTGCCTGATCTGGCAACACTGCTTCTGTGCCATTAGAGCGCATTTTTTCCTAAAACTAAACAAATCCTACCTGACAGGACAAGTACTTTCAGTTCATCCAAAGTGCAAAGTGGTGCTTTTGAGCATTTTTTTAACATTTCTTTGCTGTATTTGTCTCGATATAGTTTTACATATTGTTATTTAAAATAATAATTCTTTAGTTTTTGTTGTTATGTTTATTTTTTGTTTTTGTTGTCACGATTTCTAACTATAGCACATTACTAAACTGCTAATGTGGCATTTTGCAGAGTTATTTGTGGTGAAATCTGCACTGGCAGCACCACTGTGGCCTCAAAAGCTGACAAGAAATTTTATATTTAAAAGTTGTGGTGTCACCAACTCTTCTCTGTCCATGAGTGTCAGTTAGTATCTTATGAACTCGTTCCAGCCGGTTCCACAGACCGGCTGAAACTTTCCCTGTCATGACTGGCTGGTTCTCCAGGTGTAGTGACATCACTTCCTGTCCTCTGTGCAGATGTATGCCTGGGAGATCTCTGACCAGCTGCTGCAGCTCAGGCAGGACGTGGAGTCGTGCTACTTCGCTGCTCAGACCATGAAGATGAAGATCCAGCTGTCCTTCTACGAGCTGCCGCCGGAGACCCACAATGCACTGCGAGACTCACTGCTGAGCCACATCCAGAACCTGAAAGACCTGTCGCCGATTATCGTCACGCAGGTTAATGGGCAGCCGTCGGTGAACAGCTAGGAATAAGCAGACCAAAAAATACTTTTAGTTTTGTTCTTTTATTTTCATTTAGTATTTGGTTACAAATACTGACTGCAGTTTATGATCCTTTTTTTTTTTTTTTTTCTATTTTTAAGTCATATCTTAAATAGCTTTTGTACAAATGTCATAAATCTTTCTCATATAATCACAAAGTTAAAAAAAGAGTTTTTTTTGTAAAGAGAAAATTTAGTAGTAAAATTGCAGTTTTCAAGATCAAGACTTTTATTTTACCATCAACTGAGTTTTTTCATCATATGATCACAAATGTCACAAAATTTTGACTTTTTAACTTAAAATGACAATTCTTTTCCAAAAGTATTAACTTTTTGCAATATTTCTACTTACAATAGTCTTAAAATTGCTTCTTCTTTTTTTAAATTTAAGCTTTTTGTTGTAAAATGGCAAATTTTATAAAATTTTGCCACTTATAAAACTGAGGCTTTTGTACAAAGCTTTTGTATAATCGCAAATTAAAAAAGAAATAATATTTTTCTTTTGGAAATAGACAAACTTTGTTGTAAAATTGTTTTCTAGCATTTAAATTTTTGTCCTGAAATCACAATCTTTTGTGATTAAAAACACTTGTAAAAGTAAATTTTACAAAAATGAAGGGTTTTGACATAAATTCCTAACTTTTTGTTGTAAAATCGTTTTCAATCGTTTACTAAATCCTGACTTTCTGAAATAAACCAGCTGCTCTCCACCTCAGTTATTCCAGTTTTTGATGTCATAACTGAGTCAAACGTTTCCTCAGAAATGTTTCTAATCGTCTGTAAATGCTCTCACAGACCAAATGAAATGAAGTGGCAGGCCGGATGTGGCCCCCAGGCCTTCAGTTTGACACGTGTGATCTAGAAGGACTTTTGTAATCATTTCTGTTGCTAAAACTCACTTGTTTCCTGTCAAACTCAGCAAATAGTTTTCACATTAAAATCTCTGAGTAGTTCAAGTCTAAACACAGATTTACCTGCATTTATTTGGTCTTGTGTAGGTTGTGTATTATAAGTTGTTTGCTTCTTTTATCTGGGAGAACGTTTTTCAGGTTGCCCTAGAGATTCACCAATCGATCAGCAAAAAATATTTGTAACAGCAAAAGAATATCCTTAAAGAAAAGTGCAGCTGCTGCATTTCTGGTATCATGTTTGTGACTGTTTTTTTTTTATTTGTTGTTGTTGTTTTTGTTTTATTTTTTTTAACCAACCAGGAAATTTCGTTACAAAATTACAAAACAAGTTTGAGAAAGTTTGTGTTGAGAAAAACGTCTCACAGAGGCTCCCCCCTTCCCCTTTTTTTTTCTTCTCTTCATGTCAGCTGGCTCTGGCGATTGCCGACCTTGCCCTCCAGATGGCCTCGTGGAAAGGATGCGTTCACACGCTCATAGAAAAGTAAGAATCCGCACCCTCGCCCGAACCTGTCCACGTTTATTTTTGGGTTTGTAACAAGCATTGTTGTCGCGTCTTCGCCCCTCTCAGGTACAACAACGACATCAGCTCGATGCCGTTTCTCATAGAGATCCTGACAGTGCTGCCAGAGGAAGTTCACAGCCGGTCGCTACGGATTGGAGCCAATCGCAGGACGGAGATCATTGAGGACCTGGCGTTTTACTCCAACACCGTCATCACGCTGCTGGTTAGATGTTCCTCACTTTACCCAGACACCTTCATCTCCATGCTGGAACCATCTCTGTGCACATGCTCAGACATGCATGCTGTATTTGTTTACCAAAAATTAAGCAGAAAAGGGAAAGTATATGAAGTACCACCATGACTCGACCACAAGAAGGCGTTTCCTCTATGACATCATCATTGTGGAAAAAATTATCGAGGTTTTTTGGGGGAGATTCGTTGTATGCACGTTATCACCATGGTTACTGTTAAGGGCCTGCTAGTTACTGTAAAAATAAAATTTAAAAAAAGTGAATATACTAAATATCAACTCTTTGCAATATTTTGACAGAAAGTATTGAAATTTTGTATAATTTCAACTTTTTTTCCCCCTAAAATCACTTTTTGTGTGTCCTGCTCAGACGTCATGCGTGGAGAAAGCAGGTAGCGACGAGAAGATGCTCATCAAGGTGTTTCGGTGTCTGGGCAGCTGGTTTAACCTGGGAGTCCTGGACAGCAACTTCATGGCCAGCAGCCAGCTGATCATGGTTCTCTTCCAGGTTCTGGTGAGACTCCCAGACTCCAACCTCCTCTCGTCGGTGTTGTTCAAAACCGACAGACAAATCTAATGTTCATGTTTTTTACACAGCAAAGGGACGAAACCTCGACGAACCTGCACGAGGCGGCATCGGATTGCGTCTGCTCGGCGCTCTATGCCATCGAGAATGTGGAAACCAACATGCCACTGGCGCTGCAGCTCTTCCAGGGTGTCCTGACGCTGGAGACGGCCTATCACATGGCCGTGGCTCGAGAAGACCTGGACAAGTATGGGCAGGGGATCCTTAGACGCGGGTTTGGATCGTCTGGTTTGTGCATCATCAGTCGCATTTATGTTTGATTTTGTGTCCGCAGGGTGCTCAACTACTGCAGGATCTTCACTGAGCTCTGTGAGACGTTCTTGGAGAGCACAGTAAGGAGTCCGGGTCAGGGTCTGGGAGACCTAAGGACTCTGGAGCTGCTGCTGATCTGTGCGGGAAACCCACAATACGAGGTACCAACAGAACCATACAGGCTGGAAAATACTGAAAGACTTTAGAAAATGTAAATATCTTTGGGCAACACCCACAAATCCGATTGGTGCATAATTTTAAATAGTCTGATCAGTGTTCTTGTAACAACTTATGGCTGAATTTGATTCAGTAATGATGGTTCCTCTCCTACACGGTTCTGGAAATATGATGGAAAACATAAATCCTGGTGCCATAATAGCACCTCATACTGGCCGCTTCGTTGGTTTGATTCGTTTGACTCCCTAAAGACTGGACCCGTTCGAGTGTAGACTTTCTCACTTTGAGTCGGAAACTCAAAGTTTCCGTCTTGTACATCATTTGGTTCAGTGATATGTTGACATGTAAGTTGTAACACCCTCGACTGATGTGTGTGCTCGAACAGTGTCATAAATTTATTATACGTACCATGTTTCGTGAACTTTGGTTCTTTTGTCACAGGACAAAGTAACTTCAGGCCACGCCCACAACTTTGATTAGTGGGTAATGTTGAAACGGAATGTCCGACTGTTCAATAGCTGCTCGTATCCATCTATTGTCGGACCTCACGTGACAGGAATATGGAGGAAAAATGGATTTGTTCAGTCTTAGTGCAGTATTGCTGCATTCTGTGGAAAACTGAATTAATTCATAAATTACTATTAATTAAAGCTCATTAAAAAGTTCAATTTAAAGTTGAGTGTCGAGTTTTTGTCCTCACTTTGGCGATAAAATTAAAAATCTGCCTGCAGAACAACAACCTTGACTTTAATTAGCTGTGCGATTGTGGTCAGAAGTGCTATTGCTACATATTGCTACACAGGCTGGCCATCAAACACCAACAGAAGGCGGCAAAATACCAGGACTTGATTGATGAGGCAGTCCTCAAAGGATGGCATGCCAGCATTTTCCCTATAGAAGTAGGATGCAGAGGTTTCCCAGCAACATCTGTACGCTACTTCTTCCAGAAGCTAGGTCTGGAACCGAGGCATCTGAAGAAGGCCATTAGGGAGATAGGGCAGGCGGCTGAGACTAGCTCACGATGGCTGTGGTTAAGGAGAGCCCACAGCTGGAACCCTTCTGCAGGCGAAGGCTAACCACCCTTCGCTGCCCCACTCAGGCGAAGCGTACAGGCTAAGGGGCGAAACGCTAGTGAACCTGAGACACCTGCTGACGATGCAGAAGGGTTCTCGACGTGTGGGAACACAGACAATCGTCTTTAGGAAACACCTGTTTAGAGTTCTAGTTACCCTCCAGCATTTTCATTCTAGTAGCCCAAGCAGTTCCTGCTTGTAGCAAAAGCATCTCAGATGTTTAACTTACCTTACTTGTGGCTTTAAAAACAAAGAGGCAGTGACATAACAAATATGGCAATCAGCTAGATATTCTTAGCTCTTGGGAAATCAGTTTCACCGCTTTGGGGCAGTCCCAAATGTTTGCTCAAGATCTCAACCACAGCTGATAGATCTTCACTTTACCTAAAATGCACAACTGAATTTATAGTTATGTTTCTGTACTCTGTATTTATGTTATGTTTCTGTACTCGTATGTCGCTGCTCCAGAGACATACGAGTACAGACATCCAGTAACAGAGTTTATCTCTACAAAAAAAGATCAGATCAGCTGTTGTCAAAGACATGTTTATAAGCAGTGAGTCATGTACGATTATGATGTACAGCACGATTTCAGTTCTGGTCTCTGTGATCCAGGTGGTGGAGATTTCCTTCAACTTCTGGTATCGCCTCGGAGAACATCTGTACAAAATAAATGACCCGACCCTTCATACTATCTTCAGACCGTACATACAGAGACTCCTTCACTGTTTGGCTCGACACTGCCAGCTGGACTCAGACCACGTAAGAGTGCCGATCAGAATCAGAACTGCCTCTGGCTGTTAGATCGATTCAGCCGAGAACTGTTAGTAAATAAAATTGGAACATTTTTCACCCGACAGGAGGGGATCCCAGAGGACACGGACGACTTCGGGGAGTTCAGGATGAGGGTCTCGGACCTTGTTAAAGATGTCATTTTTCTTGTTGGATCCATGGAGTGCTTCTCTCAAGTATGTTGTTTGTTTGTTTTTATTTCATTTTTTTCATTCATAGGGACATCACATGCTTGTGTTTTACATAAACTTCTTACCTTCCACCTTTAGTTGTATTCAACGTTAAAAGATGGGAACCCTCCCTGGGAGGTGACAGAGGCCGTCCTCTTCATCATGGCTTCCATCGCCAAAAGCGTTGATCCGTGAGTGTCTGAGAAAGTCGGAGCGTTCAGCGTTCAAAGACGCCCGGCTGCTTAGGCTCACTCTCTCCGTTTGTGTGTTTGCTTTTAGAGAAAACAATCCGACGTTGACGGAGGTGTTGCAGCAGGTGGTGCTTCTTCCGGAAAGCGTCCACCTGGCGGTTCGATACACGAGCATCGAGCTGGTCGGAGAGATGAGTGAGGTGGTGGACAGGAACCCCAGGTTCCTCGGTATGTCTTCCTTCCTGGTAGTCACACATTCTTGCTGTGCCAGATTTTTTGGTTTTTAACTGTCTGAAGTCGGTCTGGTTTGCTTCCAGACCCCGTTCTGAGCTACCTCATGAAGGGGCTCCGAGAGAAACCTCTGGCGTCAGCGGCGGCAAAGGCCATCCACAACATCTGCTCCGTGTGCAGAGACCACATGGCTCAACATTTCCAGGGACTGCTGGACATCGCACGCTCGCTCGACTCCTTCGCTTTGTCCAGTGATGCTGCCGTCGGACTGCTCAAAGGTACTCAGAAACTTTAAAAATCTCACTTTATGTAAATGTGATAGCTGTACTCATGTTAATCTGACTACAGCTTTGATTTGCGCAGCCTACAATTCTCTATTTCCTGTGAGCTGCAGTGAGCAGCCTTCCCTCCCACTGGTCCCTGCTCATTCTGCTCCTATCGGATCACTTTTGTAACTCTGATGGTAGTCTCCAGTTTGCAATGCAATCACTAAACGCAGAAAGAAGAAAACTGTCATTCTGTTTCTGCTTCATGGCTTTGCTGGGTGGTGTAGATCAGTGTTTTTCAACCCTGGTCCTCAAGGCACACTGTCCTGCATGTTTTAGATGTTTCCCTGCTCAGTCACAT